>JAOUZG010014855.1:1332665-1343313 GCA_026289955.1 Argiope argentata | reverse complement strand
AATGACACCCTCTAATGAGTTAGCTCTAATGGGATTGAGCGCAAATGACACAGAACCGTTCCAAGAAAGAGCATAAGTGGGTAAGGGACTTTCCCTATGCATGACTGAAATCTGCTTCGAGAGCGTCCATTGGAGAGATAGTATCGATTGTTACTTTCTATCGTGATCCAAGATCTGAAATCGAAATATCAACCAATAAGAACGTGCCAGTGATTTGAATCACACCCATTTTTGAAAAGTATCGTTCACTGACATTTGTGATTTTTTGATATTCGTGACGTAATAACCGTTTCTAAAATATTCGTCATCCCTAGTTCGTAAACGGGAATAACCAGGTCCACACAGTCGTTCATAAATGGAAATAACCAGGTCCACACAGTCGTTCGTAAATGGGAATAGCCAGGTCCACACACTCGTTCGCGAACGTCTGTTTGAATCCACACAGTCGTTCGTGAACGAACGACTAATCCAGAAAATGGCGACTGATTCAATTCGTTCACTTAGATGACCCGTTCGTTCGCGAACGATCCACCTCTAATTCTAATAAACGTGTGTTGATGTTAAGATACTGGTTTCCATTTTTTAAGCGTATTCACTTGTCATGAAAAGATGAAATATCCCATCTTATTTTACGAAGAAAAAGATCCAGCGTTTTAGTAATTTGTAGATTTGTTTTTATATTACTGAAGAATGCTGGTGCAACATAACTAATGGCGTCCGCGACAGGATTTGTATAATTCGATGTGGATAATAAGTGAGAAAAAGGCAAGTGAACTTTGAATTTGAGTTTTAATTTAAGTGATTTATTGTACTTTGAATTTGTTTAAGATAAAAATGGAAGATTTTAAACAGAAAAGAACTGCTGCACGTTCAGCGTTTACACGTTTATATAACGCTATTAATGATGTAATTTCTAAAGATGGTGCCAATTTAGAGGAAAATTTTGATTTATTGGCTGATTTTGACTTACTTAGCGAGAAGTATAATGAACTTTGTGTTCTGTGTTTTTTTAGAATTATAATGAACTTTGTGTGTATAATGAACTTTGTGTTCCTCATGAATTTTGTGTTCATGAGGAAATTACGAATTTAATGTTGCTTGAAGCGGAAACGAAACCAGAGGAATTGTATTCTGAAACTTCTGTTGCAGAGGAATATAACAAGAAATTTAAGCGAATCAGCATTATTTTTAAAAACAAAAGTAATAACTGTGAAGAAAGTGATGATTCTAGCTCTGTTCAGTGTAATTCTAAAAAGAAATTTAAGTTACCGTTACTGGAATTTAAAAATTTTGGTGGTGAGATTAAAGACTGGCTACCATTTTGGGATCAGTTTAGTAAAATTGATAGTGACCCAAATATTGACGAGGCTGATAAACTTCAATATTTGATGCAAGCTACATTGCCTTCTATTAGAGCTAGAGAGTTAGTTGAAAGTTTTCCACCTTCAAAGGAAAATTATCACAAAGCAGTAGACTCGTTGAAATCCCGATTTGGACGAGATGACTTACTAGTCGAATTCTATGTTCTGGACCTTTTGAAGTTAACAATTTCTATGAACTCTAGGGATCAGAAAGTAAAACTTCCTTCTTTGCATATCGGATTGAGATACAGCTTAGAGCTTTAGAAAGTTTAGGAGTAACAACAGAAAAATATGCAGCTATGCTCTTTCCTTTAGTTCAATCTTGCTTATCCGAGGAAGTCCTCAGAGCTTGGCAAAAGAATAATAGTTACACTGAAAAAAAAGGAAGAACCACGACTTGAAAATTTAATGCAATTTTTAAAAAATGAAGTAGAAGGAGAAGAACGAATCAATATAGCTATGAAAGGGTTTTCTGTTAAAGACAGTCCTAAGATTTACTCATTGAAAAAACCCATGCACACTGCTGCCGGACTTTTTGCCGGAAGTCAAATTTCTATCAACTGTGTTTTTTGCTACGAAAACAATCATGAAAGTAAAAATTGCAAACTTGCTTTGAATTTAGATTTACAAGAAAAAACAACTTTGCTGGCCAAGAAGAAATGCTGTTATCGATGCTTCAAGGCTGGACACATGGTAAGGCAGTGTACAAATAAAATTAAATTTTCCAAGTGTCAAAGAAAACATTATAATGTTATGTGGCCTGAAACGAAGGAGTTTGAATCCACTGGTTCCGGTAAAATAATCGGCAAATCTACAGAAAATTTGTTGGAAAAATTCAACACCTTGGCGAATCCAACTTGTTCGGCTGATGTCCTTCTTCAAACTCTGGTGGCATATCTTTAAGGTGATGAGGGAAATTTTTCTGTGAGAGCTTTAATTGACACAGGCAGCCAAAAATCCTACATCGCCAGGGAAGCTGTTTCTAAAATGAATCATGAACCAATTAGAGCTGAAGATATGATCCATAATCTTTTTGGAGGTGTAGGGAGTAAGCAGAAACATCATTTATACAAAGTATATGCAAGCAGTTTCCAAAAGGATTATTACTGTTCTTTCGAAGCTTATGATCAAGAGACAATATGTATTGATATACCAACAGTGATTTCTGGACCTTGGACTAAAGAGATTGAAGAAAGAGGAATATTTCTTAGTGACAAAGAAGCATATCGCCATGATTCAACGTCTTCAGTGCATTTGCTTATTGGTGCTGATATAGCCGGCAAACCTTTTACTGGAAAAGTTGTGAATTTATCATGTGGTTTCGTGGCAATGGAAACGCTGCTCAGATGGACTGTTATGGGAAAACTAGATAACGAAGTGAAAAATGACAGCTACATGACGGTACTGTCTTTACATGTGAACTACAAAAGCCTTAGTGATCTTTGGAGTTTCGGACACACTAGGAATATTGGATACTGCAGATAAACAAAGTCAAATGAAAATTGAGAAAGATACCGAAAATCTGTTTTTGAATTCTGTAAAAAAAAATGGAGTTGGCAGATATGTTGTTTCATTACCGTGGTTGGAAGATCACACTCACATCTTTCCAACTTGCAAATTTTTTTTCATAGGAAGTAATTTTACGCTTAGTAGCCATAAAAAATTTCATTTCCTTTTTTTTTTTTACATACTTTGTTTTTGAAAAAGTAGTGACTCGAAGTTGACATTTAGAAGTAAAATATCTATTTTTTGTCTCACTCTTTTCTGAATACTGATTTGTCGTAGAAGTGCATTGTTGTGCTAATACTTTTAAAATCCCTGTGATTTATAAGAGGGATAGATGAAACGATAAGTTTTTAACAATCGATCAAAAGAGTATATTTAGTGTTATTTTTGTTCAAACTGTAATAATCAGCTGACATAATTGTAAACATTTTCTGACCCTCTAAAAAAATGTAAAATATTTTGCAATTCGATAGGAAAGAGTTGTATTCTTTTTAGATTTATAGAGATTTTATTAACGGCTGCTAATTAGGAATACATATCAAAATCTTCCATATTAAAATAGTTCAGCAATTTTAGAAATCTTATATAATTTTTATAATATTGATTAAGCAGTTGATAAGTAATTAACTCATAGTCTGTATATTATATAAAATTTAAGCAAAATCTCCCGTCTCCTTCTTGCCTTTAAAATGATCACTAAAAGTTGTTCTCTCTATATAAAAGATAAAAGTTTTATTTTTATTTCATTCTTTTTCTGGAAAAGCTTTACTACACTTTTTCAACATTTCTGATCTTCGCTCATGAAAGAAATGTGTGTTTGTTTACTCCAAGCCTAGCATTAAACCTGTGCTGTCATCTATTGAGTAATTAGCTAAGTCAAGTATATTAGTTCTTCCCCCCTTTTTTAAGGTATTTCTCTTCAAAAATGTATTGAATTGTTAGCAATATTCTTATAGGAAGGGGATAAAAAATTATACATCTGCATGACAGTGTACTGAAAGAAGGTCGTGAAGAGTTTTGTTGACTGCGACTGAAGCATTGGTTCAACAGCCTTTTTCAGAATTTTCAGTTATACAAAAGTGCCGCTAAGGCAAATATATATAATATTTACTCCTTTCCCTATTCTGCAATTAGTAACCATTTTAAAAGCGAAAGGTTAAGGTCTTGCTAGCTGATTTCTTTTTCTTTTTAAAAAAAATATGTCGTGTTATTTTCCTCAAATCTTTATATCTGTAGTAATTTAAAGTGGCCAGTTCAAATTCGATGCTGGTCAAGAAAATTGCCGTTGTTATAGGGCAAGCACTTCAATCCTTCGCTTACATATAGTAATATAAAAACCAAGTTATATTCAAAGAATCCTCAATATCAATTTTTTTTGGTAAATTAAGCTAAATTCTACTAATTTTTAAAAACAAAGCATAATTTTTCGGATTTTTGTTTCTTGTGCAATTCTTAACTTATTTGTTAATATTTCATTTAACCAATGTCACTGCATCTTCTTTGTCAAAAACCATTTCTTTTTCAGGAATTAAAAGTTTCTGATTGGAACAGCGAAATAAATAGGAGCGGAGAAAAGTTTAATACATATTTCCCATTTAAAACAAAAACTTTAAATATATCAGCTTTTATGACACTTATCTTTACTCCAGCAATTTAATAAAAAATAAAAGGCAAAAAAAAAGCACGCTAAGAAATAAACTCGATAAACAAAGTTCAAATTTTTCGATTTTTTCAAGTAAACCATTATATTAAAAATCTATGCAATTTTATGATTATATATCACATGCTGAAATAATTGAACTTTGCTATGAATATATTAAACTGGTAGGTAGTTCTTTTCTTTGAATTAATTTTAATAATTATAAACATCTAGTATTCTTTTCTAAAACTTCCTAAAGATGTTGAAAGGAAGCTGTAATAAGTATTTAGGGCTACACAAAAGTATATGGTATTAAAATTATTTTCAGTTATACTGGATGAAAGTTTCCTGTAAATGCAAACAACTGAACAATACAGGATACATCAGCGATGGATAGATGAACCTCTTATTATAGTGGAAAAAGAGAGAAATTATTAATTTTGCGGAAGTAGAGCAGAAGATTTTCAATTTAATTAGTTAATATTCATAAACACGATTATAAACGCAATGAAATCAAATCAAGGGTCAACCACGATAATAAAATTTGCACCATTAAGAATACAGCATTTATTTCTTTAAATTAGCGTAAAAATATTTTCTTTATAAAACGTTTTACTAATTAAAAAAAAATCTTGATTAATTTTTTGACTAGTTAAAATTCTTTTAAAAATTTTGGAAAAGAAAAATCCTATGCTGTGCAAATAATAATATGTTTTAAATTTATTATAAGTAAAAAATATCACAATTTATTTTCCCCTTTTACAAAGTGTTAGTTCTTATAGATTTAATAAAAAAAAAGCAAATTAAAGAGCTGGATGATTTTTTAATTCTTAATTTTTTTTCTTACTGAATTTACTATGTCAAGGCTTAGCATTTTGCATTTTAATAAAAAACAGAGCCAAATAAAATTGTAGCATTTGACATTTCAGTTGCTCTCTTTTGACTTATCATTTGGCCATTAACATTTATTTGAAAATTTTATCATTTTACAAGATTTCATTCCGATTACCTGCATGTTAAGTTTTATTTTAAATTCCTTATTATTATTATTTTTTAATTTTGATTTACAGGAGTAAATCGGATGCTTTCTCTGACCCTAAAAACCCTTATTAAAAGGAGTAAATTAATGCACGGAATAATAAAAGATGAAATTCTCCAGCGTCAGATTTCATTTC
Source organism: Argiope argentata (assembly GCA_026289955.1). Classification (NCBI taxonomy): domain Eukaryota; kingdom Metazoa; phylum Arthropoda; class Arachnida; order Araneae; family Araneidae; genus Argiope; species Argiope argentata. The sequence goes on along the minus strand of JAOUZG010014855.1, from coordinate 1,337,632 downwards.
TGAAAGTTATTCTTCACCAAGTTTTTAATTTTCTTAGGCTATATTAATTAGTAAGATGCCACCAAAATGATGTAAAAGTAAAAAAAAAAGTTTTAAAAAAAACCACTTTTTGTACCTATTATTTGATATGTTTAAAATATAACAATCACATGTGATGATTTAAAAATTTTAGTCTACTTTTTGGTAAAGCAGCTTTTTTAAAATGCATTACCTCGACAAATATTTTTCCGTTAGTGTGAAAGCTTGAAAAGAGGGTGGTAACTGAGGTGTCATTTTCTTTACTTTCCCCGCAGCTCAAAAGTGCCAGGTTTTGAATAGATCCCCAAATAGCCTTAAAGTTGCTTTCAAAGGATATGTTAATGCAACTAACTCGAGAAGTATTTTTTTCCCATTTTTCTGGTTTTTGAATTGATGTGGCGTCACTAGCATTTATTTGGAAGGTATGACAGTATTTTCCCTAAACATAAACAGACAGACAACTTGATATATCTTAAACCACACGAATCAACCTTTAAAAATTTATTCACAAATTACAAGATAAATGTATCTGCTTCCAAGTGGGAAAATATCCAACAAACAGAAATATACATCAAGAGTCGAACACTTTATGCTGTCCTGCGCTTTCAAATTTTTTCTGAATACTCGCTAATCAGTATAGTGCAACATCAGGTGCTGGGATCATTTGTAAAGAATTGAAACTACTCTAGTGCCATTCGCGCTCTCTGGTTAAAATTCGATGACAAAAACTAACACATTAAAGTTCTGATTTCTAGTTAAAATCCATTATGAAACAAATTTACTATCTTTGAAGCTCGCATTCTTCTAAACTTCATTAGCAAACAAAGAGACCGCGAAGCTTTGGATCTCTTATAAATAAATGCTGCAAAAACTCTACACATATCATCTGATAAGGAAAATATTCGTGATTATTTTTAAATGTTATGCTTTTAACAGAAATTTTTGCACTGAAATTATATATCAACGCAATTCAAAACGTAAGAAATCTTGATCAAAGCCTCAAGACTTAAAAAGTTATTACCTAATTTTACAAAATTCTGAAGAATATTTTGATTCGATATTGATAGTAATTAGATGCACAATTATTCATTTAGAATAAGGGCTTATTTTTTGGCCCGTGTATATATATATATATATATATATATATATATATATATATATATATATATATATAATGTTATTTTATATTTTCCATATTTTCTTACCATTCTGTAGACTCTTTTAACTATCAAAATTGAAAAAATAAACAAAATGTTATCATTTGCTCATGAAGGCCAAAGTCAAGTTTTTAATTCCTACTATAAAAATTAAACTATTGATATTTTAATAGATTTATTTTTTTTCCTACATTGCTCTTTAGCCACAATTTAATGATCGGATAATTTTCCAGAAAATAGTCATAAAAGAGTCTATTTTTTATTGAAGAAAATTTTATAAAAAGTGTACGAACAACATATGTATTCAATTTCTTTTAATTTTTGATATTTGTTAAAATTAAAATTTTATAAAAAGCCAACATTTGGGTTTATTTTGACTGGAAGCTGGTTTTCCAGCAAGCAGAGAAAATTCAGGAAATATGTATTTTAAACATTTAAAGAGAATTTTGTTAATCTCCTGTCTGATATAAATAAAGATTGGTTAATTTTTCTTGTGTGATAAATTTCAAAGCATTTGATACAGAGGCGAACGTCACAATCTGGACAGTAGCACCGAGTTTCCTTCCTGCATCTCTTATTGTTTTCGTCTCTCTTGGAACAACAAACTTTGCTCTCCATAATGAACACAGTATTAAAAAATATTTTTTTAACTCAAACCACGCGTATTTAACTGGGGCGCGTGTAAAAGAGCAACCGGGCGGGCTAAGGGCTAAGATTGTAAAATACGCATCACAAGTACACATTCGATCAGTGCTACTACCACGTGGTTGGTCGAAAATAATCTGCAATTACATTTAAAATTGACTATTACTGCCCTCTGGTGTATAAAATGAGAAATAAAATGCCTTCCGGGCAAAAGAAATGAATTGGTTTTAATCGTTTTGTCGCGTTACTACTGAAGACTAGCAATATTACGGGTGCGAGAAATGAAAGTCGAAACCTAAGCTCGTCATTTCACGGGAGCAAGAGTTAAGATGTTAAATTAAATCTGCCAGTTATGTGCAGTAATCTTAAAAATTGCAATGGGAAAAAATGTAGGAGGAACTGGTAGGGAAAATGTTTATTTACAGAATTTTGAGTTGTTTGTCTTTGATTGAATTTATTATTTGTCTATTCATGGGCGAGAGAACGCGTTTGCTCCAAAACGTGTAAAATATAGAACATCTTAATACAGAAAAATATATAGATCTAAATTGCAGAATTGTGATTTTTTTTAGTCTGCCGGCTGAGTGATCTCTTCAGCAGCGATAGACCCATCAACTAGATATTCGAAAATTCACTTCCCTAAAATTTTACCCTAATTTAAAATTTAGGGTAAAATTTTAGTCTCGCTGAGACAGCTAATTCCAAGAGATTTCTCCAAAACGCAATATAAACTCGTGACATATGCATCCAAAAACATTTTAAATATGGATTTCTAAATCAATTCTGATTAACCATACATTTAATTATCAATCATATTTAAGGAAAGCAGTACGCAAATTTGTCTTCCGTGCCACAATTTCGAATTAATTTAACCCGCTGTGCTAGAATCCGGAAAGTACTTATTCATCTTAACACGAGAATACAATAAAAGTTTTACGATATATGAATTAGCTTAGAGCAGTAACAATTAACAATTGAAACAGTACACCACATTGAGACGTACCGAAAAACTTACATTGCGATATAAATCAGTTTTCTTCTAGAAATATGTTTCCATTTATAGAACCATATCTATATATTGAGAGTTTTTTCTTTCTCATCGAAATATAGATAGACTGAGAGAATTATATTCCTTGAGTAATGTATGCCGCCAACGAATTAATACTTATTCTTGAAATCAGAACTCTGAACCCATTGTAATAACAATCAGAAATCGAAATGAACGGAGGAGAGTTGCCCAAACTGTCGTCAGGGCAGACTTTCATTGCTCTGACACAACAACCCCATGAACCATTAATGCAACGCCACAACAGTGACTTACAATCAAACTTACTTCTACTCTAAAAGATGTAATGATCGAGATAGTGTTTCTGCCGTTAAAAAAAAAGAAGACAGATTTATAAATGAAATCGACAGTACGAAATTTTCATTCTCCTATTTCTTAAATTATGCTCTTCAGAATAAGGGAACAAACCCTCACGTCCACTAAAGAAAAAAAAAGTTAGCCTTTTACGAATGATATCCCACTTAATAGAAGACTAGCTTTAAAATGTCCATTTTAAATATTCTGTTCAAAAGTTGAAGTGCTCAATATAATAAGCATTCATACACAAATTTAGACATCGCCATTCCATAATAAAAACGTACACTTTCAGCTTTTATGATAGATCAGAACGCAATGTTTAATAAACTAGAACTTAACGGGAGGCTTCATTTACTTTAGAAGTTCTGCTTCAAGCTATAGTTTTAGACAATAAAATTCGGCTACCGACAATCTTTGAGACATTGTTTGTAACATTATAAATGACATGACTAAAATAAGAACTCTAGCCAGTATTTCGAAGCCTATATTTTAATTACAAATAATAAAAATTCTGAATCCAATTGTATTCCACTCCATAAATTTGATAATCTCTGGCAAAAGACTTAATACAGCGCTTCCATTTAAAATAGCCATCCTATGACAATCGCATTCTACTGCGAGGTTCAATTACAACATTACAGAACAGAACGCCGTCTCATACCCCCGTATCTGTGACCATTCTGGTCACTTCACGGTTTGGTGGGCATGTTACGGGAATTTTATTTTAATTAATAAGATACATACAGTAAGAAATATAAAATAAAAACAAAACTATTTACAGAATTTACAAGAAAATGGGATGATAACGAGAAAAGTTTACAGAGGTTTTCTTCTTTTAAAAATGGTTTGACACTATTATTAGCTGAAATTTAACATGAGTTATGATGTTAGTGAATAATAGGAAACTGCTTTTTTAAAAATCCTCGGTCTTTTTGAGTATGAAACTTGTTGAGGACTAGGAAGGTGAGAACAGATTTCTATTTCCACTTATGAATTTAATTATGTGATGAATTTTTTGCCTGGATAGACGGTTGCTGGCGACTCTTCTTAGCCATTCCAGTTCATGGATTGGTGATGGTTTCTTCATATGCCAAGAGATTGTGAGAATACATTCCGTGGCATAATGAAGTGCCGTGCCAATCCCACCACAACTGCACTGGTCACTCTCAGACAGGTTGAACCTTTTAAGGTAGGCAGGAAAAGGGCCGTGTTCTGAGAAGAAAATTATATCCTCTCTGATCCAGTTTGTAGGATAAAGATTGACTGAAGGCAGAATATTGAAGACTTTCCTGCCTGTGTCACCATTGCTCCAATATCCTTGCCATTCTTCTAGCATGTCTTTCCGGAGCAGGGCTTTTATATATGGTTTGGGAAGTTTTGTTTATATATAATGTTGCCCATTTCGAGTTGCGTCCTTTGCTAGTTGGTCTGCTTTTTCGTTGCCTAAATTTCCTGCATGCGCTTTAACCCATGAGATCTGTATTGTTGGTTTTGTAAGCAAGATACCAAATATTTCTCTTGCTATTTGGTTTGTACTCTTTGGATTAGAAGATGCCATGATGCTAGCTCTATTGTCGACATGTATTTTAAAAGTATTGTTGCTTGAGAACTGTGATGCATATTTTACTGCTTCATGTAGTGCAGTGAGTTCAGCTTGAAATACGGTATTATTGTCATTAAGTTTGGCAGACCATTGGTAGGACCAGGAATCATTTATCAGGACACAAAACGCAGCTCCAACTCCATGTTCTGTTTTTGAGCCATCTGTGAAGATGTTGATATTG
>JAOUZG010014855.1:1314320-1325194 GCA_026289955.1 Argiope argentata | reverse complement strand
GTGTGTGTGTGTGTGTGTGTGTGTGTGTGTGTGTGTGTGTGTGTGTGAGAGAGAGAGAGAGAGAGAGAGAGAGAGAGTGAGGGAGAGAGACGTTAAGTGAAAGCGCTTGAAATATTTTTGTGAAGTTAACAAAATTGACATTTTCAATCATTTAGCAAAATTGAATTTTAACTCTTCGAAATTTTTGGTTATATTTCCTAAGCATTTAGTACACTTCACCCATTTAATGAAAATCTTCTACATAAACATTTCCTGTTTAGCAAAAACATTTCCATGCGTTTTTAACGAGCATTAATGATTTCAAATTTTAAAAAGTATTGAATTCAAAAGAGGCTTGGAGCAACTTGCTAAACAAAATAATCCGAACCCTAGAACATCAGATCGCACCTTGAAGATAGGAAAGAAAAATAAATAAGCACTACATATTTTCTGACATTTAGGCTGTCTAAGGCAGCTCCTAAAACTTTTAGAAAAAATGAAATTCGACTACTGGTAACCACTTTAAAGTGACTTATAATAGATTTTAACTAATGCGGCGAGAAGGGGAGCTATTTCCAAAATTCCGAATCATATTAATAAACCTTGAACATGCCTTTATTTCCACTACATAAATTTACAACGCTCTAGCAAAAGATTCGAATGGCGCTTCCTATTTAGATTACTATCGTAAGAAAAAAGAATCGAATTGACATGTTCTACTACAACTATACTCCAGAAGTTTTATTCCACTTCAACAGATTATAGAATGCGAAATACGTCTATTTAGTTACACTCGCAATCTTTCCTGCTCACTGTTAGCGTAAACGTTCAAACCAATTAAGATATCTAAATTTACATAAAACAGAAACCATCCACACCGTAATTCTAAAACCAGATATCGATACTAAGCGCACAATGAGAGTTAATTCAATCTCGGCCGTTACGTTTTCAACATTGATTAAACTTAGTAAAAATGTACCTGCAATTTTCAAAACCTACTCCGAAACATACGGTTCTAATGTGAGCTATATTCTATCCATTCTAATTTTAATTATATTTTCCTATAGAAGTGTTGTTTCTTTACGCCTGAATTCATCAACACAGCCTCATCATTCCACTCGTTATGACGGTATCGTGGTTTTTCCTTGTGAAGCTCGCCGAAACTAACCATCTTAAATACAAAATAGTCGAAGCGACTATTTTGTATTTAACTCAACATCAAGCGCACAACAGGAATTTTCGAATATCAACGTAAATAAATGGAGAAAGTCCTCTGGAATCGAAATTTATTAATTCATTCCTTGCTTTATAACTAATTAGCTACCAAAAATGACCATTATTTTTAACTACTATTATCTTTCGCCTTTTGCTATATTTCCTTCGCATTTTTTACGATCCGATCAAAGGCAGAAAAATTTGATAATATTATGACTGAAACGTAAAAGTTTAATTTAAATTTAGATATTTTTTTATCTATATAATTTCTCAATATTTTCATGAAAATATCGAAGAAGACATTTAGAATTATTTAAGAAAGGATTAATGATAATAAATATTAAATTAGAAACTTAAATTAGAAACTTATATTCAATAGATGCTTTGCCATAATATCAGATTTTTTTTTAATGTGCACACATTTATTTAATTTTAGTATTTTAGTTTTTAAAAGCTACCGTCTTCAAGAAAAAAAGGAGACGAACAACACAATTTTCTTTTTCAAACTCTAAGCAGTCGCACTCCAGCTCATAAAATTTCTAGCGTCTGGATGCGATTGATTAGGGTCCGGGAAGCCTTTTTTGACTGCTTTAAAAACTTACTCTTCTTTTGCGGGAGAACAGAACTCATACTATTCAGTTACTACACGATGATTTTCAGGAAGTCATTAATCAATAATACATTCATACAGCCAGTAATAACAATAAAAGTTATAACAATAATATTTCCTATATCTTGAGATACTTTTTGAAATGAATCGAGTGCACAATTCTGGAGTTCTTATACCTAGAATATCCTTGGTCGAAAAAAAAATCAAATAATGAGCACCGGGAGCCAGAAAAAGTTTGGTGTCTTTGGGAGCCAGAAACAGAATTTTAAACAATAAATGTCAAGAACTAATTCCCTCATGCTGACATTTGTAACTGGAAGTAGTTCTTGCTTTTGTTAACTAGGATAAATGTTAAAATTTTGTTCCTCAGTGTTGTTCAATAAAAATATGCATTTTCCAGAAATTTAAAATCACCAATAAAAGGTTACCAGAAGAAATTAGTTAACAAGAAAATGATTATGGGCTCAAAATTAACAACAAAAAAAAACCCTTCCAAAAACAATTTTAAATGGAGGAAAACATTAAATGGAGTTTTAAAAAACACTTGAACTTCTATTTCAAAAAGTAATTAACAAAAGAAAATTAAACAATATATAAATACATTTTTACATGATCATAAGTCGAATGTATTTATTTTAGTTCTTTTTATCAGCTTTTAGGTTGTGCAAACCGTTTTAATTGAGTCATTTTCCATCCATTAATTTGCCTTTAAATTTTGCAATATTCTCAGCATCTCAAGAACTATTTGTAAAAAATTATTTTTTTGTTTAATTAATCAAATCGGTGTTTCTTTGGCATGACTTTCTTTTTAATGGAATTTTCCTTTTTTGTGTGTCATGTCTGTAGCTACAGAATTACATTAAAATGAGAAATTTGGATTCCTCTTTATAGAATTCGTTTCTATCAAATAAAATCTTGAAATGATTTTGACAGAATATTCTTATATTTTCCCTGAAATGTGAAAATATTTTTAGCTAAAGCTTTTTTTGTTCAAAGTTCTTTTGTTAAAAATAAAGTAAAAATTTCAAATTTATTTATGAAGTTCATCTCCTGTTCTCTTTACATTTAAAGTGAACTTATACAGTCAGTCATAAAAGTCTACATACGCCCTTAAAAATGGGCTTATTTCAATAATTGATTATATTTCAATTTGGGAAATCCTAACAATCTTTCACTTTTCACTAAAAATTGTGATTTAAATAAAAAAAATAAGTTTAAAATTAGCATTTACTGGGAAAGTTTGTCAATATGTAAATATTAGCGCGTCACAAAAGTCTGCATACACTTGATTGGCTGAGAGGAGAAAATTCGTATATCAAGTTTTGTAGAAGCTTACTTAAGGTTGAGGTGGCACGTGTCGTTAGCCATTTGAAAACTCATTTCCTGAGATTTTACAATACCTAAATGCTTAAAATGAGCCAGGGGAAGGAAACATCCTTAGAACTTCGAAATTTGATAGTAAAATTGAAATGTGAAAAGAAATCTTACGCCGAAATCGCCAAAATTGTAAAAAAAAAAGTAGGTCGACTGTGCAAACAATCTACATAAATTCTGTTAAGCGTGGAAATGTACTCAGCAAATATCGATGTGGTCGTCCAAGAAAGCTCAATGATCGAGAAACAAGAGCCATAGTAAGAAAAGTCAAGAAAAATCCAAAAATTAGTGCTCCAAAATTAGCGGATCAAATTGCAACAGCAAGTGGAAAGAAGGTACACCCAGAAAATATTCGTAGAATTCTTCGATCAGCTGGCTACAACGGCAGAGTTCCCAGAAGCTAACCCTTCATATCATTTGTGAACCAACAGAAAAGACTTGCCTTTGCTTCTGCACATATTGACAAGGATTTTGAGTTTTGGAAAACAGTTGTGTTCACTGACGAGAGCAAGTTCGACGTTTTTGGAAGTGACGGCCGTGGCAAAGTTTGGCGGAAAAAGAACACGGAAATGAACCCAGAGAATTTGACTCCAACAGTGAAACACGGTGGAGGTAGTGTGATGGTTTGGGTTGCCATGGCAGCAGCTGGAGTCGGCAATCTGGTTTTCATCACTGGTACTATGGATCGTTTTGGATACTTGAATATTTTGCAAGGCAACCTACTTGAATCAGCCAGAAAATTGGGACTTGGAAACGACTTTGTCTTTCAACAAGACAATGATCCCGATCACACAGCAAAGATTGTTAAGGAATGGCAGCTCTACAAAACGCCCCAGCAGTTGCATTCACCTCCACAGTCACCAGACCTTAATCCTATCGAACACATTTGGGAGGAAATCGACAGAAAAATTCGACAACAAACCATAACCAGCGTGGAAACCCTAAAGAAGGCTATGCAGCTGGTTTGGTCCCAAATTTCACCTGAGACAACGAAGAACCTGGTGAATTCGATGCCAAACCGAATGCGTGCAGTCATTACTTTGTTACGTTTTTAGCGTAGCGGGTTCGGATTGAATGGACTTTATTTGAGGACAGCACAAACAAATTTATTTACAGCTATTTACAGGTATATACAGGATGACTTGAAAAGGTAAAACTTCAGAAAACACAATTCAGCAATAATCAGTCACTTACAGCGTAAATGCAAGTCTTACGCACAATTAACACCGTTTGCAAAACAGCTATAGTATAGCACAGCAACAGTAAAGCACAGCGAGCTCAATAACACAGCGTTAACAGCAAACGCAAACACAGTTCACTAATAACCAGCGTAACTCCGTGAGTAAAGCGAAACGCTTCTCTTTGAGAGATTGATTGCCAGGAAGAGGCAACCCGCCTCTTATATACGCGGGAGAAAGCGCCGGGAGAAAACGCGGTTCAACCAGAATTGACTCGGGGTTACCAGAACATTCTTCCCGCCAAGTCAACCCGGCTGGCGCGGAGTATCCCGTGAAGCGCGGCCAACGTTTTCACCTTTGGCGTGCGTTTTGCTCGCTCGTAATAACTTCAAAGGGAGGGCCTACCAAGTATTAGCGACTCATTTATATTTATCCATTGTTCCAAATTTCAGTTTCCTGTCTCTGTATGCAGACTTTCATGACCACATAATTTAAACCTTTTGTTATTTTCGCTATGTTTCAACAAGTATGTTAATAATTTCATTGCTGTTACCTGAGTTATTATTATAAATAATTACGAAAATAAAGTTGAATTTTCGAAATTACGAGTTTTGTGCAATACATGAGAAAATCACTGTGTGTACGTAGACTTTTGTGACTGACTGTATATGCCTTTCAAGAAATGCAGAAATGCATTTCTTGAGAATAATACTGTAGACAGATGAGAGGACATTTTCAACTGGCATCATAACGTGCAACAAAATCCGTGCGTATTGCGAAACTCTTCGTTGCAAACGCGATTCCGGCTGGGTGTGGTCGGCAATTTCTGAAAGGGTGGGTGTATTTTCCAGGGTCATTTGACAAGCAAGGCTAGAGAATGTATTAGGTTAAGTATTAGCAACCGATTTCAGCAACAGCAGCAGTTTTAAATTCGAAAGGTTCTATCTTTGCACGTCGTATAACAAATGAAACAGCATTATCAGGCAGATCTTGATTTTACCTTTCATTTTCTAGCGACGATGCATGTAAATGAGTACCGACCGTCACGTATTTTATGGGCATATTATTTCTTCTTAGACTGAGCTGTGAACACATAGAACAGCCGCATGTAGATTCCACAATTCTTCATATTGTTCACCAATAGCCACTTTATATCACAGAAGAGCACACCGTAAATTTTTGGGGGGTCCTCACTTCAAGGACGTTACAGCCAGCGGATTTATGGGGTGTACAGTTATAAGTAAAAATTACAGCTGATTCCTGGAGGACCATCTTTTCGAGGCATTATGAAAACGACGTTTCTCAGGTACCACAGGATTCAGGTAAGAGAGAGGGAGCAATTGTTAATATGGCATGACGTGTAAGGAATGTGATTCAAGCTAACTCCCTATAATGAACTTTGCCGTTTGCCAAGCTAGCAAAATCGACATATCTTCACTCATGTGACTTCTGGTGGTGGACTTTTGTCAAAAATAGCGTTTACCAAGTGGCTATAGTTGAGTGAAGCGGAGTTGAAATACAATGTTGTCTTCCTCATCTCTACGGATACGTTGTATGCAATCTTTAATTATGTTGTGTGCTTAGTGGGCACATCATTATCCGATAAGTTATGCACATAAAACTCACGTGGGTGAATAAATGAAATTTTCTGGGTTTTGTATTATCTTTCTTTTTACGTTGTGTCATCTTTTAGCAAAATTATCGTAGCATCTTTTAGATTTTTTGTAACAATCATTGGTATCGTTATACATTAAGACTATTTTTTCTTTCGATGCAAACCTTGGCCTCGTGTTTTACATGAATGCATATTTGAAATTTTATTCGGATCTGTAGCAAAGCCCAAATTACCGACTTTTAAATGCCATTCATTTAATATAGGTATTCAAATTTATTAAGGTTCAAAATTTTAAAGCGTTAAAGTAATTTAGAGTTCTTTTAACAACCTTAAAATTAAATAAACTAATAATTTAAAGATACCTTTCCATTGAAACATTTTCTTGTTATTGTCTTGTCATGAAATCAGAATTTCACTTTCAAATGTCACTGCAATTGTCTGAGAAATGCATTAACAGACAGTGCATAAAATAAGGATTTTCAAACGTTCGATTGCTTAACGCTAAGACAGAAATGTTTCTTGCGGCAGTGAGTGAACATCATTTATTTCTAAATGGAGGATGCACATTCGCATTACACCACTCATCTCTCTTCTAATTGCTTTGCCTTCTGATTTTGTAATGAAAAAGAAATCCGATTTCAAACCCATTCTTTCTGTATAAACAACTTCGTTCCATTTCTATTATTGCCTTTTAAAATTTGTTTCCAACTTTCGAGTCGCTCCAATACAAACAACACAAACAAGCAAAGTCGATATCACAACCATTCCCAGATGATTAAAGTAATAGGGTTCAATTTAGACATGATTTTTATTTTACTTTCACTGTAATTCGGCATTTTTACAACAGCGTATTTTAGGATTTAAAACGTGCTTATTTAGGCACCTTGTGAAGGAGGTTCAGTGTTTCTAGGGCGTTCTTATAGCATCCCGTTAGAATGTATGCATGCAACCTTGCTGTTAGTCCGTCACAAATAGTTGACTGCTTTGTTTCATTCGCTAATCACTAAGTTTGCAACAATTCTTTGAAGTAACCTAATCCCCCACTCTTGTGTCATACTGACACCAATTTTCTCAAATTATTTCTAAATGACCGATAAGTGATCAAAACATTAAATGAAAGTTATAATGCATACAAATTTTTATTCGTACTGTTGATTTCTAAGACGATCGACCAAAAATAATTGACAAAATCCGACGTCTGATTCACTTGTTGAAGAATCGGTTGCTCTGTCAAATGCAGCTCAAAATACAAGTTGAAGTGGAAGACAACGAAATCATTTGTCTGCCAATTCTGCAGACTTGCTGATAACAGCGTTATCAAATTCGGACTAAATTCGATTGTTAACAATAACTTTAAAATAGAATTTAAATGATAATAATCTTGAATATCTGACTCCCCTAAACTCTTTTTTTGCAAACAATGAGTAATTTATTATTTTTCATCATAACTTTATCACCAAGTGCTCTTGCTTTTACCATATATTCGGCACAGCCTTGGGTCTTGTACCATTTAAATCCAGCTCAGTGAAAATTCTTACCAGCTAATGGCCAGCTATTAGAAATGACAGTTGTGGCACAGAGCGCTGTTGAAAGCCGGTGGGCGGTAGCTAAACCAAAGGTCTGGGATACGAGGAAGGAGGAGAGCTCATTTTTTTGTGGGTTTATGGTGTATTCTCTGTGCGGTGATTGACTAACATTCGTCCCTCGCGAAAGAGAATCCAGCTGTTGGGTTTTTATTAAGTGATTGGAGGGATCGAACAGTGTGAATATTCTTGCCTAATAATGAAAAATTAATTAAAATCGGAATCTTCATTGCGGAATCTTCATGAGTAATTTATTATTTACACAATACTTCTCTGGTTATATCAGACGCCATTTTGAAATGAAAGGACTTGACCGATCACAGTGCATTGGTCGAAGTTTTTAATTCTGTAAATAAAATAGGAAAGGGAAAAATTCGTCACAATTTGCTCTCCCTTTTTGATGTAAACAGATGCGTTTCATTTGTCCTTCCCGCATTTGCCCTCCTGAAGAAAAATAAATTGGAATTAATTTCGAATTTGACTTCGTGTCAGCCACTCATCTACAAAAATACATTACATGTATATATAAGCAAATATTATAATAAATATTGTTTACATAATTAATGTTCTCGCATGACTTATTCCCTTTTCCTTCAACTTCGTTCTTTTTGAAATTATCAAATATCAAGATAAGATCCGCCTGTATTCCAAGTCAAAATTATTGCTCCTTCTGAATTTTTGAAAAATCCATCTTCCCCTCCTTCTTTTTTGTCCTAATTTCTTCAGGCTCTTCTGTTGCTGCGGGGATTCTATATCCGTCTCCGTCTGACGTCAAATGAGGTTCTGCACTTTTGTTCTCTCCCTTCAATACGATAAGGCTCTGTGTTCTCCAAATTTAAAACACTCGTTGTCTTAAGTGCCGTTCGATAAAGGTACTGGATCTGCCTCTTCTTCAAGGTGAAGCCGACGCTTTTCTAAAGAATGGAAAACCCAAAAGTATCTGCACTGGCTATCAACTGCCCCATTTACTTCCGGAGCCTTGTTTTAATCCCTGTGGTTACTTTAACAACATGGTTATTTTGCAGAGATTATAGTTTTTTTAATTGGTACAAAATCCTTTCTTTAATTTATTGAAAGGGATTAACGTTTCCACTTTCTCGTAGGCGAAGCACGCAGAGTTTTGTAATCATTAAAAAAATTGATTTCGAGTTGTTGATAAAACTCCATATTTTCCTTGATTGCCGAAAAATTAATCAATAGGACTAGGTCTAACGCAATAATTAAAAAAAATGCAATTTTATTTGCTATTTGCATCGCAAAATTTGAGATTTTTTCCCAATTTTGAACGAAATTCTTCTACCAGAAATCTGTCTCCATTCTACTTTAGATATAACTACATTTATTTTACTCTAACAGACTAAAATCGTGTTAGGTTAAGTGACATTGCTGTATGAAGACGAATGTAAAAATGTTCAACAAAATTTCGCAATTATTAAACAAATGAATAGAAATCTTGTTGATTGATTTTTAAATATGCGAAGGTTTCATTAAAGAAACAAGAAAAGTCAAATCGTTTGCAGAAAAAGAAACAACAAATGAGGTTTGTATTAAATTTGCATTTTAAGTTTATGTTTTCTGAATATATATGACGAACAAACATCAAGTGAACATATTAATAAGTTATTGAATCACGATATAATCTTTGACCAGAATCAAATAATTCCGAAAGCAAATAATTACTTAGGAGTTCTTGAGCTTTAGAGAACCTCGTGTGTGTTTTTTCCAAGATAATCTTTTTTTTTTATTCCATTCAATTTATAAAGATCCCTTACTTAAAAATATTGAAATTAAAACCAATCATCGTTTTAAACCAGAACTTAAGTTCTAGAATCGCTTCCATGTTTTCAAATTCCCTTTGAGATCCATGTGCTGCAGCATTTTTGCAGTCGGCCAATTAACACAAAAGTTAAAGGATTTTCTAAATTTTGAGTATTTGGAATGCATCAACAAAATTTTATGGGTTTTTTAACAAATTTTATTGAAAGAATTTAATACAAATTTTTATATGCTGAAACTAGCTCTTTTAAGGATAATTTTCGAACAAAAGCTTCATTATTTCATTTTGTTGCAATGCTTATTATTTAAAAACTTCTTAGATAGATATTTAATTGAAATCAATATATATAAGAATTTGATTGAGAAGAAGATTGAGAACATTGAAACTTTTAATGACCTTTCATCCATCCTTTGAAGCTTTATTTAGAAAATTTTCACTTTGCCTTGTTTTCTATTTTTATGTAATGCCATTTTATACCATATTTTTGATTTTTTTTTTGTTTATATGGGTGCGTAAAAGCGATGATAGAAAACGCAGAGGAAAAAAGAATTAGAATCTATTGGAATCAAAATATAACTTCAAAAACAGTGACATTCAAGAAATTGTTATTACATAAAAATGATTTAAATAAAGCATAAAAAACGATAAATTAAAATCACGCATTTTGAATAAATAGCAAGAATTCATCGCCGAAGATAAATCGCCAAAATGCACTTTGGGATAACACGAAGCAAAGATCGTTTTTTCTTTCTGGAACATATTCTAGATGAATTTTGATTTGCATTATCTCAGACAGATGTAGGGAAAAAGAGCTCTAAAATGAAACATATTTGCTTCGAAAATAAATTTTTATTTCAAGGAAATCGGATAAGTAAGTTTAAAATAAAATGTTGTTTAGTGATGTCAACTATTTCAGAAAAGAATAGATCTTAATTGCAGGATTACGAAAATCTTGTCGAAAGAAGTGAAGATAAGAGAACTTGAAAAAGGAACGAAGAATGTTGTCTGTAGAGAAGTTTTGTGATATTTGGTAGATTCGTATACATTTTTATATATATTTAATTGTTATCATAAGCTTCATAAATATGAAATGTTATAATTATTAGAAATAAATTATTGTGCTGAAAAATAAAAAAGTTGTTATTTATAAAAATTACTATACATTGCAATCATAAAAAAATGATTGGCAAATAATTATAATTGATTAAAAAATTTCATTTAATAGATTAAAAAATGAGCTAATATATTTTTTAAAATTTCAAAATATATCATTAGTTTTATGATGTCAATGTTTGTGGTGTAGGCCTACTGGAGATCCCCCGATTTTAAATAACGAGAATGCGCCCCATTACACAGTGCCTCATAGGTGATGTGGAAATCTGTGTATGATAGAATAGCTGTTTGGCACTATATTTCCCGATTTTAAATTTGTGAGATTTACATTAACTATCAATTTGAAATTACATATTTTGTCAATATGAGAAATCTAGGTTCACATTCAAATTGATAGAATGCCCAGCGAAGCGGACGTGTATCAGCTTGT
>JAOUZG010014855.1:1279243-1313920 GCA_026289955.1 Argiope argentata | reverse complement strand
TAAATACAATAGACCAGAGCGATTAGACATAAAAACCTTATTAACCCCTATGCACTCCAAAATATAATTAGATAAAAAATTATTCGCCTAATGCAAAGATTTGTTTAGTTCTATGAAAAATAAATATACATAATTCTTTTAAGTCGAATTTCTTTGAAAAATTAATCCACATCTCTTAACCATTATGTAGGCGTTTTTAACAATTAAATTTGAAAAATAAATAAATAAAACGTCAAAATGATGCACAATCTTGAATGGTGAGTCTCAGGCAAAGGGTTAAGTTTTTTAAATTTCGGTCGCATACCCAATAAAAGAGAATCACTCCTATTTTGAGGGGAACTCTCCTGCTTTCGAATCGGTATGAGCCGTCGAAATATAGTATGAGCTCTCTCTGCTAATAAAAATAAACACATCAATCATTTTTAATTACCATAAATTATTCTTTTCACAACCAATCTTTAGGCAATTAATCCCAACTGTCTTGATTTCTCTAAAAACTAATGCATTTTTAAAAAATGGATGAAAGAAAGCGAACGGAAATCACAGAATTATATTAATTTTATAGTCCATTCTAATAAAATAAAACAAGACAAAAATTTGTTAAGTTTCCTTTGGGTTAAAATTTTTTTGACACCGAAAAGAAGTTCCTTTCAGGCCCATAATAATCTACGTGATGATGGTTGGAAAAGCAGTTCTTCCACCCTTTTCGCTGCACTAATCAGAATCATTTTAGGCATATTTCAAAGGAATTTTTCACGTTACCGAGAAGGTGGTTGGGTAGGGATCAAATGTTCCAAGCCACATTTTTAGAAGCGAGGGAGTCTTTGGAACGTGCGCAAACACTCGGTGTATATCTTTTGCGACGTCAGGAGTTATTTATACACTCGTTATGAGCAGCGAGCGGGGATAGAACAAAATAGGCCAGTTGATTTAACCCGCCTGTTCTCTCTGCTCCAAGAAAATTCTAAGTTCCGACGTTTAATGCTAGTTTCTGCCCGAGTCTTTGCTCCGAGGGAAGGGTTGATGAATGCATTTGAGAATGAGCCCAAACAAAGAAGTAGGGTTTATGTTGCATTTGGAAAAAGAAACACAAATATTTGTTGGATCCCACGCATACTGGATGCGCAGTGCTGTTCTAGGTCGTCTTGCGTTTGACATGTGAGGCCAAGAAGTGAGAAGCAATAGCATTGACCTAAAACAGGAGTCATCAGAATCATGAAGAATCATGTTTTATTTATACACTCGTTATGAAGAATGATGTTTTAGACCTCCCCGAGCTCGGACAACGCATTTTTAGAAAATAACCGTTTGTCTGTGATAAAAATAATTCAAAAACGCTTTAAGATAGGTGGATGAAATTTAGTATGAGGTCTTTATACAAAATTTGTAGATATTTTTCAGATTTTGAGCAAAAATCGCTCGGAGAAAGTTCTATTCGAACATACTTTAATACAATAGTTAGAAAAAGAAGATAGTTAGATAACATTTGGTACGTAGATTTAGCATTTATAGTGTAAATGCCCGTCAAATTTGGAGTCAAATCCGACCATGTCTGTTACTCTGTACTTTCAGACGCATGCAAACGTGAGTGTGTGGGGGACACTCCTGAAAATACATGCATAAAACTATGAAGGGAAAATGAAATGAAGAATGAAGCGATTGTAGTCCCGTCGGTGAAACTGATTTTCACATTTATTGTGAGAAGTGGAATTTTTCGAGATAGTTAAAAAATAAATAAATCTATTAATTTCGATGAATTTTTACGCTTTAGAAAAGAAACAAGTAATGTAAAAAAATGAGCCCATTCCTACTTAAGTCAACAAAGAAAATTTTTATTTTAGTAACTTTTTATTAAATAATTACGAATGATATAAATAATTCATCAAAAAAAATTATTGATTTTCGTAAGAACTGAACTCGCACCTTAATGTGAAAAAAACGGAAATCCTTGCATTTTACCGATTGAGCCTGTTGCCTCACTATTGAAGATTGTTCATCATTTTGACGTTTTATTATATTATTTTTCAAATTTAATTGTTAAAAGCGCCTACATAATGTTTCAGATGTGTAGATTCATTTTTCAAAGAAATTCGACTTAAAATAATTATGTATATTATTTTTTCATTGCAATAAACAAATCTTTGTATTAGGCGAATAATTTTACATCTAATTTTTTTCCCATTTACAAAGGGTTAATAATAGGAATTGAAAAAAAAATCATTTTTCTCCAGCTTTCTTTTTTACTAAATTGGAAACTAGAAGAACGAATTACAGGAATGGAAGATATTTTTTACTCTAAATTTCTACCTTTTTATCAAACAATACTGAGATCACTGAAAGGGAAGTCTCTCGGCTTATCTATGTCTGTGTTATGTTAACATTTTGAACCCAATTCTTTATCTGGTCGGCCAGAAAAGTTTATATTCGTGTAAATGTGAATGCAGTTGCTAAAAAAAGAAAATAAAGATCACTAAACAATATGTAGGGAATTTATTAAATGATCTTAAGACCAAGTTTATAGATGATAGTTAAATTTTTGGCCCAATTCGGTTAAAGAAAAGGTATCTAGGATACATACTTGGTTCTGTCCCATATAAAGCCAATTACAAAGCGCGTTATTTATTTATTTTAATATATGCCCGAAAATTGAGGGGAAAACAACCTCAAATAGCTTATAATAGAAATAGCATATAAGAAATTATAAAAACGTTGAAAGGATTTTACAGTTTCTTACATGCCACTATCCTCAACTTGTATTCATATTCGACTCGTACTCACTTTGGATAGTGACTCACTCATTAATTAGTGTCACTTGCGCTTACACTGTAGGTTTGCTGGCACTTGGTTACTTTGGGTAAGAAAAGTTGGCGAGTTTTTAAGTGGATTATAAAGAAAGCCTGTTTCTCGTTTTGATAAGAGATGATAGAGAGTTGTGAGCTCTTTTTCACCTTTTTGTAACAGTAAAACCGAGAATAAGCCTGCCTGAAACGAGAAACATGCAGGAAATTTTATCTTTTGACTTGGTGAGCTATATTTTTTTTTTCTGCGCAGCTTTGACCTGATTTTAAATGTGATTAATAGAGCTGAAAATTTCGAAAAATCAAAGGTAAAGTCAAACCTTTGAATCATATGTATCCATGTCGACAAGTTACATTTAGAATGCAATTAGATGCATCTGCTTAAACGAAAAATCCTGAAAGTACGAAGAACGTTTGGAAACCAAAATATATCTGTGTTAATTCCAATATTATTCATTTTGTAATCCGGATGAAGCTGAAATTGGTCAAGAAATATATAACAAAAATTAAAAGGAGAGTTTGTGAGACTGATGTATCCGTCTCAAAAATCTATGGAGAGGAATCTTTCCCTCTTTTTCAAAGTAAAGGAATTTTAAATGTAAGACAAGCAATGTCAAATCACCATCAATTTTAACTATCAAAGTAAAATAAATATTGTCAGATCATGCAAGCAGCACTAAGTATATTACTGTGCAAGAAGGAAACCATTTAATCTTCTAAATACCTGATTTAAAATCGATTATTTCATGCAAAATTCGAATTTATATAAATAATTAAAAATTATAGAAACAAAGAAAGAGACGGTGAAGGCTTTCTCTGTCCACAGAAATGACGAATCAACTTATTTAGCTGTCCTATCGGTTAGAACATAATCGGTCCTATCGGTTAGTCATTCATTATGAATAAAAATGATTGACTTATTTTTCCCTTTCAGTGTTCGAGTATTACAAATACCTGATAGGAAATATTTTAAAAATATAGTAAGCTCGAAATTGACGCTTGAATGCTTCAACTGCCGTGTTTGTAAATGCCTTCCTTTAATTAGTTGTTATAAAAATAATAAATTTTCTTTTAGTGATAATACTCTTTTACATAGATTTTTTTTATCACTGCACTTTAATAATCATGATACCTTTTCACTTTAAAATTTTGACATAATTAAAGCTTGGCTGAAGAAAATATAAATGTCACCAGGGCATTCCGCACCCTGCTAGCTTATACTCGCCATATCTCGGATCGCTTCGTGATCCAAGTTCACTTCGCTCGATCTCCAAATATTAAACCACTTTAGTTTAGCAACAGATCTATTCAGATTCAATTTATTCCAAAATATGATGAAACAATGAAAGAAAGAAATAAAATGTTAAGCAAAAAGTGCATTCCCAAAAATCACCTGCATCAAATTTCTTTGTAATCACAAATAACATTTCATTTAAATAAATATATACATTCTCCAAAAATATTGAAAAAAATTTGATTTTTTAAAACCATTTTTCAAATTTTTGAACTATACCATAGAAACAGATTTAAAAAATTGATAGTTATTAAAAATAAAAAAATATATACTTTTCTCCCAATTGTTCAAATTTGGAAGCTACACTACAGAAACAGAATAAGAATCTGATATTTACAAAAATGTCCGAAAGCAGTTATATTCAAACTCAGTCCATGCAAAAATAAGATAAAACAATGAAAGAGATAAAAAAAAATGTAAGGCAAAAGTACATTCGAAAATTAAACCTTAGAAAAGTTTTTCATAAACACAAACTTCGCTCCGTACACGTAAAAGTTTAACACTATCTCGTTCATTTCAACTGGATCATCGTATGAACGATCCTTCAGCATTTTCATTGGCCCTGTCTTCTCTTTTTCGAAGATTTCGTTTTAAAATCAATACGGCGCGACTATAAAAAAAAAATTTGGTCCATTTTTTAAAAGTTATTTATTTATTATCATGTCAGAACATGGTGGTGTTTTCGGAATGAGGTTTGGGGCGTCAACAAAAATCCGTAGCTGAAAAATAAAAATTTTACTATTTGCATGAGCATCTTTTTTTTTAAAAAAAAAACAGCTTTTAATAACGTGTTGCCATTGCATTTACAAAAGCTCTGATTTAAAATATATAAGTTAATGACTACAACAAATAAAACCTAGAGAAATGTCATTTTGAGCACGTGATTATATGAAATGAAATAAATAGGAAACACAATATTTTTTTAAACAATAAATGCGATACAAATTTTGTTATGATCGTTTTCAATACTAAAGTGATTTATTCAATGAAGCCATTTAAATAAACAAAAGCTCGAGCACGTGATGCTTGGCCGTTCAAAAAATGATATTCTGACATGATACATTGAAATATGCATAGCAGATCTCATTTTAATCTTTTTTTTTTAAGATTTTCAAACTATTGCAAGAATAGCCTTCGCTTGAAATCGTATCAAATCGCGTGTTGATGTTCCCGGGTGAGGTCAAAGTGTTGCCAAACGGCGATTAACAAATTTGGTTTGATTTTGTGTTCACGTAAGCGTTTTAAATACAGACTAGCTTTTACCCGCGACTTGTCTGACTCAGATTCAAACAATAATTTGAAGTCCAGTGCAAACAGCTTTTGAACAAACTCACTCGTCACAACCCCTCACTCGTCACAAAAAACAACAACTTATTTTTTAAGTATTTGAATAAAATTATTAGAATGGATTTTAGACCGGAAACTTTCCTTTCTGAGCATGTAACATGCTTCACTACTTATTTTTAAGCAACTAAATAGATTTTGCTGAAAATTACATTGAAATATACAAATTTTGTGTAAAAACCGTATTCCAAACTTCATCCACTTAGTCCAAAACTTTTTTAAGTTGTCTTTGTCACAGACAAAAGGATAGACTTTTTACAAAAAATGTGAATTTCGAAAATTGAATTTGCTGATGATTTCAATCTTTCCTCTTCGTCTACAAGAAAGTTAGAAAAGTTGGCGGTAGTGAAGTTTGAATTCCGACTCCACCTTTTGATGCTGTTTCAATAAATGCCCTCATTTTCTAAGCGCCATCATTTGCTTTCATGCTGTCGCACGAAACAAAGGTGGGTTATTTCAATTAAAAGGCGCGTGTCTCCCTTCAGAATCGAGATGACGGTATACGGACTTAATAAAATTACAACTTTAATAATATTACGGACGATAATAATACCCCCCCCCCCGCTTTTCATTGGTAAATAGGATGAATTATCGTCGCTTCCTTTGTCACCGATGCCCCCGGTCCCTCTGACTTCGATTAGATAAGTGTAAATCGATAAGCAATTCGATAATGACTCTCGTTAAAAGGAATAAAATAAAATTAGATCAGATGTTTATGTTTGTATTGAATTTAGTGTTTGATATTAAGCCGGGTAACTATGGTAATGAGCATTCAAACAGTTTTCGCTGTTATAGATGAATAAAATGCGATCGGGGTCAGTTCGATTTAAGTAAGCATACAGTTAGAATATTGTGATCTGTCTTTCACAATTTTCTGTTAAAATGTGCATAGAAAGCTTTTTTATATGCTAGCCACCTTTGGCGACCAGCTAGTTCACCCAGATCATTGATTCATCACATTTTAGGCTGTTAAACAGAATATCATGAAATGCAGCTTCTTTAATTTTAATCTTACCTGTCAGATGACCATAGTTGAATGAGTGTGTAGTAAACCAATGCAGGTGTAAATTAAGGAATGTATATGTTAGGAAATCAAAGCGGAAGGAAAAATCTTGCTTCCGCGTAAAGAAATCCCTTTTTTTTTAATTATCAATTTTAACATGGGTCACGCGATTGAATGCTTCGGCGGATGAGTTTGAATTGGATCTTAGTATTAAAACCAAGCCCCTATTATGTTTACAAAATTTATTCAAAACAATGGAAAAAATGGTTCGGAAAGGAAATTAATATTATTTAAAAAGCAATGTTTGAACTTTTATATAATGTAAACTATAATGTATTCATAAACTATAATGTATTTATTCAACTTCTGTTTCGTTTTATGGTTTAAAAGTGGCGTTATGTATGTAAAAGTCATTAGGGTTAAAAGACAATGAATTTAGATACTGTATTATGGTTTCATAAATCCGAATTATCACTTAAGCTTACATTTTTAAATATTATTATTTGTTCAGAGAAAAGTTCGGTCGGGTGATGTGATGCTTGAATATTGATTGCCTTCTCTAACCCAGGATGCCAACAAAATATAGCTATATTCAGTTTCAATACAATGAAATCCCAATTATCTATTGAATTGGGAGGTGATTAACTAGTTATTCAGAGGAAAATATATTTAAAATATACAGACATAACATGAGACAGACGAGAAAATATTTTCAAAATTTCTTTTATTTATAAAGGGGAACCACATATACATATGTTGTGAGAAGTTTTCAGGTGTGGGGACGCTGTAATCTACAGGGTGCAGTTATGTTTTTCAGCACAATTCGCCTTTTCTAATTAATTTCTGATAATTTGTTATTCAATGCATGATAATAACATTTTTGTTTCATACAGGTACATTTAACTAGGAAATAACTACATTTTGATTAATTTTATATTAATTCTAATAAAAAAATAAAACTTTAAATGCTTCAGATTCGTGCCTTTTTTCATTCTTTATTTTCATAAAGATTTTTTTAGACTTTTTATAAAGCTTTATTCAACTTATGCTGAGCTATAAAAAGCGCTTCCTTGGAACTGAAAGATTATAATATATGCACATGTAGGTGGGTTAATTTCCCCTTTATTCATTACAAAAAAATGTAATGGTAAAATATTTTTTTATTTATCGATAGTTATATTTCATCTTTTTAAATTTATATTAAGACTCGCAAAATTTAAATATAAATGTTAGGCTCTCGAAAAAAATAATTGAAATTTCATAAAGTAGTCGCAATTGAATTTCACAGATTCGTAGAGTGGTCTTAACATTAACAAGATTCCCATAGAGAAATACCTTAGTTATGGGTGAAAAGCTTTCAAGTATAGTGGTTGGCTCTTTCTGCCTATCTGGGTAGGATAATGTTTTGTGTTGAGTTTATTTCCATGGCGGGATATAGTGCCTTCTGAAGGGTTGTCCTGTGGTCGATTCTGATGATTAGGATTCATTCCTAGCCTTCACCTTCATATTGTCTCCACGAAGATCATTATCTATGCGGTATTAAATTCTGTATGATTATTTAAATTTAAAAACCTCCAAAATTCTCCAGCTAAGCCTGTCTGATGACTTTATATATAAAAATATAGATTTTTATTCAAAGAATGAATTAATTTGATCAATTATATAACTATCGATTATTAATTGCTCAGATTACAACCGAAAATTCTTTTAAAACGTCGCATTTACCAACTCTGAAAGTTGCAGTGTCATTGGGACAACATCGTCTTAGCATAGCAACTCTAACGAGTCACAGCGTTCTCCTTTTCTGCACTAATCGTACAGCTAAACGAATGTGCTCAGTTACGCGTGCTCGGCTGTGGAAACAAGAATTTTCTAAAATTCTTTCTTCACGAAGAGAATCAAACTATTTTTCGCTGCGTTTCTTCTGAATATAGAAAGAGTCAAAATAAATGTTGCTATACCGTTGGCGTTAAAGAGCAGGAATCAAAATTAAATAAATTAGCGATAGTAATTACACACTGAAGAAAATTGCGTTTGCGCATTGCTGTGCACAAACTGCTCTTGTATAAATTTCTATGATTAAATAAACAATAAATTTCTGTTCTTACAAATACGATAACTTATTATTTTTTTTTACAGAAATAAATAAATAAGTAAAAAACATTTCAGTTCACTTTGCTTTTTCTGACAAATGAAGCACTGTTTTTGCGATTGAGATCCATCTAATGATATTTTATCGCACACACATTAAAAATGGACCACATATATCAAATGATCATTACATGTTAATAGCTCAAATAAGAGGGAGGCGTGCCTGGGGGAAAACAAACATTTACTCATATGATTTGTTTATCTTCAACCCAAACGATTTCGCCTGAGTAGAAGCCACAGAAATATGAGATTAAAACCCCGCTCCGAAGACCCGAGCACATCTTCAGACGGACACATTTTGCCCTTTTCCACTTTCCCTGAGGTTTTCCGGGGTTACTCTCCTGGGATTTCCTTGCAGTGCGCTCACTTTAACAGTAATTTGAGGGAAGCTCCTGACCTACTTCCGCAGTTTTAGGTGTCCCTGCAATGGATCAGTTGGTAGATTTACGACCCTATCCGTAAGGGTGACAGACAGTCGGAACTAGGCTTAAAGAATATAGTCTTTCTGTGTATAAAAATAATTTTATTTAGGCGAGTTATTTCCAAAAGTAGAGGCAAAATGTACCAATCTTCAAACCAATAAGACAAAAAAATGTGTAAAACTTCCATCTTAAAAAAAAAACAATATATAACCTTCCCAGTTTATTTCCATCAACAGTCTGACATTTCTCGCCAAAAATAAAACTATCTTTAATAAATGCAAACTATTTTGCAATAAATAGTGAAGCCACTTTAAGTTCTAAATGGTTCAAAATATTATTAATTTAAAACAACCTTAATTTTTTTTTCTGTTAATAATTTTCTATCCTGTTAAGAAGAAGGAAAGTCTTGGTGATATGACAATGATGATGAGACTGAAAATTATTCAAAAAGTAAATAATAAAACGCTCAAATTGGAATCACCCAAATGCAGCCCAGTGCCTCCCTTTCACAAACTTCCCAAGGGCAGAAATCTTATACCAAACCTGGCTGAATTGATGGGTTTCAGATTGTATTCACCTTACGGACGGTTGACGGGAAGCAGTGGAGATGGATTTCTAGGTGCTGTTGTTTTAGTGAAGAGCTCTCCAGAAAAAATCCTGATTCTGCATTTTTCCAAAACTGATGATCGTATTTTGTGTATGGAGCCCATGGCAAAGCGGATCGGAATAAGCTTATTCTTAATTACGAACTGTAACCGTGGGTTTTTAGTCCACAATAGGAAAACGAAATATATAAAATGCAAGTTAACTATCGATCGGAAACGTTGTTCCAATAAAATGCTTGTTTTACATTTTTCTTTTTTAATTTTAGGGTTGCAAGGAGGAAAAAATTGCTTTTTTGCTTTTTTTTTTTTTTCAGAAAGAAAAAGTGCTTTTTGTTTTTCCTATATTGACAGTGGCCGTGAGAAGGGGGAGGGAAAAATTAATCAGTCATTAAATTTAAAAAATAATTATTAAACTTAAAAAGAGCTTAATAACATAAAAAAGAATTTGTCCCGTGAAAAAATTTTCTTCATTAAAATCTCTGGAAAAGTTCTCTCCTCTGCTTTTTTAGACTCTCATTGAATGTGACCTGTTTTTTTTTGTTGTTGTTTGTTTAATTGCGTGGTTAAAGAAACTGAGTACGCATATTTGACATTAAAACAGATTGAACCCAAAATTTGACACGTTTGTCACTTTTTTCTGCCAAATTCATGCATCACGTTTCAATTACCTTTCGGATTTAGAGTCATCGTCGTGTAATCAAAAAGAACAGCACTGAAAGATTAAAATGGGCACGGGTCTGAGGCTTTGCCTGCTAGATAAAACTAGAATAAAATGCCATCATCCAAATTTTGGGTTTTAAGTCATCATTTAATATGCGTGAGTAGCTTCATCAACAGGTGGTCAACTTTTTCGAAGGATTTAATCCAAAATTTGATACACATCTATAAGCCACTTGCCACATTTCATCTATCCAGGTCGTTGAGCTTTAAAATTTCTTAATGTGTTTAACTTTGGGAATCATATAAACATGGATGTACAGAGAGATAGTCTTCTTGTGAATTTTACTCCAAATTGATAGAAATGTATAATTTTGGTATAATGCTTACCATATTTTATTTCTCTAGCTAGTTTTTTAGTTGTATTTACAAATAGTCAGACATTATTTCAAAAATATTTTTGAGAAAAAATCTAGTGGTAAGATTATTTTTTTCAACTATGATTATATAACTTTCTATTTTTATGTTTGGTATAGAAGGGTTTTAAAAAATGTGGTGTGTTTCCTGCTGGCGTATTTTGATAGCGATCCGAGAAAACGCACAGCACAAAAAGGATTCATTTCCCTAAGATTCAACTCTAAAAGCTACCGACCATTTCGCCGCCAAGCAAATAAAAAACATCCCTTCGGCGGGGTTGGAGAACACGGGTGGCCGGAGACGATTTAGTAAACACTAGAAGGTGTTAATAATGGAAAACCCTCTTCAAACGAGGCAGAAGATCTTTATGGCGTTGCGGATGGAAGAGTAGCGGTAGGCAAGTCCTGCCCAGCATCAATCAGAGAGGATTCTATTTTTGGGGGGGGGGGGGATGCTGTTTGGGGCTATTTCCGGTCGAAACACTTGAGGACGGTGACGTGCAGAACATTGTTGCACGGCAGAAGGATCCGCGGAATTAATCCATCGATGCAATTTCTGTCTAACTTTGTTGGGTTGTATTTTTGGGATAGACAAAGGGTCTCATCTTGTATGACATCCTCCTCTGTTGCGGCGCGTGGGTGGAGGTACCTCCCCTGGAAGTCAGATGGTAAAGTTTCCGACAGGAATACTTGCATGAGTTCTCGTCGGTAGCCTGTTTGAAAACATCTGACGGCCTTGAATTCGAACAGAAGCTGCGGAAATTGAAATGTCTGCAATTCGAAACCTTTTTGCTGTGAAATTTGTGCACTGACGCCGCTGTTTAGTGAATTTGAATCTTTTGGTGGAAAAGATTTTAGTTGTAAATAATATTTTTTCCTCTCTCAGGGGGGGGAGGAATAGGTAAAGTTACGTTATATAAATATTAAATTCAATTCATTGTCGTACTTTCAAAAAGAAACGCATAAACAGAAAAGAGCATTCACAGTAAAAAAAATCAATTACAGTGTCTCTAAATTTATCATTTTATATAAATTAAAATATTTGCTTCGATAAGTGGTCAAAATGATGATATTTATAACGAAATTTTTCAGTTCATATAGGAGCAATAGTGATCTATAGTAAAATTAGATCTTTGTTTCGGTACTAGAGTGTTAAAATCTCAAAACTTGATTTTATCATAAATGAACTGTTTATGCGAATTCAGTACAAGATCAAATATCCCTCACTCGGTGTAGCGTTGACGCTTGGAGATGATGTACGGGCTCAAATGTTTTCCTCATCATCTAACTATTATTCAAAGCTACTAAGCTTGACTCAAAACTGCTTCCTTATTGTTCATAACAGGTTGTCAATATAACTAAACTATGTGTGTGAAATCTATAAATAAATGAATGTCGTTTTACCATGCATTTGCGCTTTTTGTGTCAACAAAAATTATATGACAGCATCGAAAATTTTAAAACAGCCCCTAAAAAGATGCTAGATGACACACGCATTTACATTTATTCTGTGACTAGGATATCACAGAAACTATATTAATATGATTCATCATAAAGCTTATTTATTCATTGGTTTCCCATTAATTTTATCAATAATGAAACGCTTCAAACACCTTTTCAAGGAAAATACGGTGTAATGATCCAGTCTGATAAAAAAAAAAAAGAGGGTAGCGTTTAAAGACAGTTTCTTTATTTATAGCCTAATGTACATAAAAACAACTTTTTAATCTAGGTAAATATGATTAACAATAGTAATATCACAGTTTCAGTCATACATGGATAGTTTCCCGATTAATTTCGGACCCTCCACAATGAATAAAATAAAGATTTACATCCGAAGGGCTTAGTACTTTTTCTCTTTTAAAATGCGATTTATTTCTTTGGAACGACGGAAAACGCACGCGTGGTTCTGTATCTGGTTTCTACTAAAAGCTAAATAATCGCAATAGGGAAGAGAATCCCTCATCTGGAAGTCTGGAGGCTCTTAACAATGTGAGGATGTCCACAGTTGAGGGCTCAGCTGATCGGAAAAACCAATTATCAAATGTGGCAACCAAGGAATGTTACAGAGGTCAAACAGGTGTTTCAGGGTCAGGGATCTGAATCTTTACAGCTTCCTCCCTCCCTTCAAAGAGTTTATATTGGTTCGTGCAAACCAACAATTCCTTCTTAGAGGCAGTCATACCATATTGATAAAAATAAATTTAAAAACAACTTACATTAAAATACTATTTAACATATTATAAACTTTTACATCATTCTTCTTTTTATTAAAGGTTGCATCAGCTCAAACCATCAGCATTCTAACGCTTACTTCCCGGTTTAGGCGGGACAGTGTAGTTGTATGGTTGTAAAGCTAATGACCATCTCATCAATCTAGGGTTGTTACCTGCTTTGGTTTTTAACCAAGCTAACGGATTGTGGTCCTTAACAATTCTAAATTTCTGGCCTTCTAAGTAAAATCTAAGCTTCTTTATGGCGTGCACTATACTATACTCTTTTTTTCAGTAGTGCAGTATTTCTTTTCCGTGTCTGAAAATTTCCCACTCAGATATAAAATGGTACGTTCCTTGCCTACGGAATCTAATCGAGACATTACAATTCCCATCCCTACATCTAGAGCGTCGGTTTGGACTATAATTTTTTGTTATTTTTTATTTATTTATTTAAATAATCACGAGCATGCAAAACAGTTTTTTAAAAAAATGTTTGGAAGGCCTGTTCGCATTCGGGTGTCCGTCAAATCTGCTCTTTCGTCATCCTACCTTTCAATGCTTTTATTAAAGGTGCGGCGATGGTAGAGATGTTTTTCACATAGTTGGTGTAATAACCCGCTTGCCTAAGGTAAACTCTTATCTAAGATTTTATCTTGGGGGTAGGAAAATCCATAACTTCTTTGATTTTTGCTTCGACAAGCGTTCGAGCACCATCCCCTACTATATGCCCTAAATATTTCAACGACTTTGAGATAGCTGAAATTGACCGTTAGGTTTGCCGCCCTTGTTCTTTTAAGAACCTCTTCAGCATGTTTCAAGTGATCTTCACACGTTTCTGAATAGATCGCAACATCTTCTGGATAAGGAACGGCGTATTCCTCACAATTCCCAAATATTTGCACCATCATCTGACTAAAAAAATATGGCGCACTCACCAGCCTCACAGACATTCTCAGAGGTACGTTCCGAAGTTAGTTACGAACGCTGATAACCGACTTGCATTCTTTGTCATTGGAATTTACCAGTAACCTTTCGCTAGATTTAGTACTGCAATAAATTTCACGGCGGTCACTCTTTCAACTCTCTCTTCTAAATTTAGCAAGGGGAAGTTCTCAGTTTTAATTAAGCTGTTTAATTTTAGGTAACCAATACAAGGTCTTGGGGCTTTGCCCGATGTCTCTACTAACAACATTGGTGATGTGTAGTCTGATTGTCCCATTTCAATTATTTTCAGATCTAAACATTTGTTTTATTTCCGATTTTAAAATCACCGGCTGGTGTTGCGGTGCGATAGCCCTTCGATCTAACAGGTTGATTACTGATCAGTTTTATATCATGCTTTACTAGATGCGTTCCCTTTCTCCTAGCTCATTAGGGAAAATCGTTTTATGTTTATGTAATAGATTCTTGAGTTCATTAATCTGTTTCGTCGTTAATCTCTCTTCTAAATTACTACTTCATGAAATCTCCTCTAAATCGTACACACTTGTGTACACCGTCGAGTATGTGATCTCTAAATCATTTACGATCTCTACATTGATTTTTTTTCTTGGAGCATTAGATTTACCTCCACCAGTATTTTATGATAAGGTTTCAACAGATTGTAATGACTTGATGCTGGTCGATCAAATAAAATGGTAGCGTTTTAAACACAAAGGTTTTATTTACAGCTTTATACATTAAAAAAACACGTCCTCTAGGTTAAATGCTGGGAAATATTTACAACTGGTTTGTCAATCCGACATCTAAAACCACGACTCATAGGCTTGCTGCCTATCCGGCTTCGGCGTGTAGCTCCAGAGATCTACGGATTATTTCCGGTATATCCTTTCAATAAACTCGAGATCACGTGGTATCTCTTCAACTCCCGCTCTTCAGCTCTGCTCACAGCTCGTCTCGTTGTCGTGTCAGCTCCCGTCCAGTCTCTAGCCAGATCAGCTTGTCTCCTCGGCCAGCTTGTCTTGTCCACCGGATCAGCTTCTAGACCGTCTCGCTTCTTCCAAAATCTTCCATTTTAACATTAGTGACGTTCCACCTCTCAGGATCGCATTGACGCGCTGGAGATGCTGATCGACCAATCATTCTTCAGAAATACTCCCAATGGTGCGACGTTATATCGTGGGAATATTCTTGAAACATCCACCCCTTAACAGAACCTTCACAATACACAAATATTCGCATCTGAAGGGTTTTGTACTTCTTTCTTCAATAGGTCGTAAAACGCATTCATTATCGGAACTTTATCCCAGTTTTGGTGGTCCATAGAAGAAATAGTCCCAGCTGGTGTCTCGACACGGTTCCAGTCTTCAAAGGGTTGCAAGCATGCGTGTTCCATTATCTGACTCCATTCAAGTCCGAAAGGCGATACTAAAAGGGAGAAACACAAACCTCTGGCTAGAAGTAACAATTTTCGAACATGTGTCTCTTCCAAATAGGAGACCAGGTTACGATTTTTTTACAAGATTAACATGAAAAATTCGGGGATAGGTCTCGTTTTTTGTCATTATCTCAACATTCTTCGTTTTTGATAATTGAGATTGAATTTTGCCCGGCCCTTTGTACTGGTTGTTTATTTAGAATACATGTTGCGAGAACCAGCACTTAAACATTGGATTTATATTGGCGACGAACATTTTTGTCGTACCGCAATTTTCTCTTAGCTCGCTTCTCTAGAAGCCTGGCTACTGCTATATCCTGGCAATGTCTCGTGCGGTTTATTAAGTCACACATGTATTTGGCTACCACCGTTTTGTTTTCGTTTGGTGCTATCAAGTACTCGCATAACAGCACTTTGGATGTCCTTAGGTTTTTTCCGTGAACCAACTCAGCTTGGCTGAATTCTGTGCTCTCCTGGACAACAGCTCTCAAAGCTAACAGAGATAATGGAAGAATTTTCTGCCAATTCTTTCTGTACTCTAACATAATACCTTTAAGAGTCGTTTATTGGTTTTGTGAAAGCTTTCAACCTAGTTTGGGGATGTCGCATGGATGTATGAGTGACTTTTATTTCAAATTTATAAAAGAATTTCGCAGTTAAATAGCTATTGGACGACAACGACATACTCCAATCTCGCTGTCTCTCACGGGGGAACCCCATTGCCCTCTCGCTAAAGGGTAATGATAGAATTCAATCAATATTTATTTTGCTAAAAAATTCCGATATAACGGGAACTAATTTGAGAGGGACTTTTGTCTTCTCCCTCGGTTTGCTGACTCTCTGACAAGAATCACAAGAATGAACGTTGTCCTCGATTTACTTTACGAAATTCGGCTAAAAATAATATTTTAGGTTCCCTATCTTTTGTTTTAGCCACTCCTAAATGTGCCGACTTCGACTCGTCGGATTCCTTAAATGATCTATCGTTATCTTAAATAATAATTCCTTTTCCTATTTAAAACCATCACGCCCCTTGCTGACCAGTTCCTACTCTCTTTCGAGATTTTTCAATCCCTTTGTGCATTCGAAAATTCTGCCTCGGACTTCAGTTCGTTCTCCTATCGTCATAGTTGGTAATAAGTTTTCCCTCAATTCCATCTCGGGTTCATTGACTTTCTCCTCTCCTCAACACCTTTTCCCTTCATTTCTTAAGTAGCTCGGCCGTTGCATTACTAAGAAGGTAAATTCCTTGTCCGGGCAGTGAATCATCAATAGCGGCCTTCCTCAACGATAGGTGAGTGATTTTTACGCATGCCAAAGGTAAACACCTCAAATCTAAGTCTAATGGTTGTTTTATCCAAATTATCTCACCTGTAAATTCTGCATTCCTGACGCAATTTTGGGCAAGGTGTCTAACTTCAATTCGTTGATACTTCACTTACATACGGAGCAAATAACTCATTTTCGTGAGCGCTTCCTACTTGAATTATCTGATCTGTCGGTTGATTTCTTTTTAATTCCAGGCAATTCAGCCTTAAATGCTTCGTAGACAGATATTCATTAACTTTGTAATTGTCTTCGCTGATCAAAATTTTTTCCTCTCTCTCTCTCTCTCTTTTTTTTTTTTTTTTTTTTTTTTTTTTTGACGGCTGAATTTCCCAATGATTGATTCTAAGTGAATTTAGTGGTTGTTGAGAATTGCAGAAAACAAACTTGTTTCTCTTTCTCCTATAGCTTTTTAAAAAAGTAAAACAGTATCAGACATTTTTAATCGAACCACTCTCTCCTTCCTTTATTTTGAATCTGATTTTACATGTTGCCAATTACAAAATGTGAAAGTAGTACAATACGTGACAGGATAAAATATTCCAGGCTTGCTTTTACCAGTTTAGTATTTTTTTAACAATCCTCCCACCTTTTGATTAATGACACATAAATTAATCAAAACACTAATAAAATAATTAAAGTTATGTATAAATGTTTAAAATTCAGTTCTTAGTATTTTAATTTTGAAGATACTTAGAGTTCAAGTTATGAGCCTGGATGGAAGTTTAACTAGTCTTCCAGATCTAGTCACAATAGTTTTGAACCTCTGGGACAACTCTGAAACAGAATTATTCCTTGGTGATTCAGAAACCATATTTTCCTTTTCAAGTGTTCCAGATTCATTTTTCTCATCTGACTCCATAGATGAAGGTATTTCGAGGGGAAATATTTTCTTTACTGGTCGAACTAATTCACCGGAAGCGGTTTTGACACGAACAACACGAATGTTGCCATCTTTGCTTGGATATATATCTATTACTTTGGCTAGAGGCCATAGCACTTTGCGTTTGTTGTCGCACTCGATGAGAACTATATCCCCAACTTTAATCCGTTTGGAAATTAAGATTGTTGATGGACGTTGAACCAATAAACTGAGATATTCCAGTCTAAACCTTTTTCTCAGAAGTTCACGTACACTTTGAAGATGTCTAAGTCTCTTATTGAAATCAACTCGATCTAGGCGATCCAAGTCAGGCACACCAAACTCTGGAATTTCACCTAAAAACAAGGATGGTGTCAAAGGAATGGGATCGTCAGAATCCTCTGCCACATATGTGAGTGGTCTGGAATTCACCGTTGATTCACAGTCGCACAACACGCTCATTAACTCTTCGTAATTTAAAGATGCCCGGCCCAAGATGCGACGTAAAAGTTTCTTCATCATTTGCACAAGTCATTCCCAAAAACCTCCCCACCATGGTGTTGCTGGTGGACTAAACTTCCAGTCTATCTTGAGCATGGCAGCGTCTCTTCCAATGATGATCCAATCAATTGATTCGAAGAGATTGTTGGATCCGACAAAATTACTACCATTGTCGCTGTAAATTATTGATGACCGCCCTCTACGAGCTATAAATTTTCGAAATCCAAGTAAAAATCCCTGTGTAGAGAGGGTCAAAGTCAGTTCCAAATGAACTGCTCTGAAAACAGCACAGGTAAAAAGTATTATCCAAGCTTTACTCTTGTTCTTCAAAATTAGTGGGCCGGCCAAATCAACACCCACAATTTCAAAAATCTTAGCATCTCTAACTCTATTTTCGGGTAAAGCAGCTGGTACTGTCTGCAGTGCTTTACCCTCATGCCTTCTACATCTAATACACTGAAATAAAGCTCCTCGGATAGTCGATCTGCTTTTGATAATCCAAAAGTTTCCTCGAAGTTTGGAGATTAATATGTGTATCCCGGCATGAGACAAAGAAAAATGCTTATGAAGTATTAGTTTCTCTACAACTGCATGCTTCTTCGGAAGTAACATGGGAAAAATAAAATTGTGATGGTCTTTTCTTTCATTTAATCTAGTTTTAACTCGTAAAATGCCTTCCTCGTCTTTAAACACACTAAGTGACTTTAGCTTCTTTATATCTTCTGAAGAAAATGCATCACGTTGAATGATCTTTACAATAGATTTCTCTGCCACTTTTAACTCATTTACCTTTAACTCGCCGTCTTCTCTTTCTTCTTTTGTCTTCAGACAATTCCTTATAAATCTGTATATCCAACCCATCATCCTTAGTATTTTCGTGTACTTTGAAAATGAGTTAAAGACTCTCGAGGGAAAATCATCAACATGACTTAATGACGTCAGTACTTCTCTACGTTTTTCTTTGTCAACCTCTACTTTGTCATCGATTGGCACAGAGTGAGGCCATTCATCTTCCGACATTGTCCGCCAACGAGGCCCCTCCCACCATCTGGATTCAATAAGTTTCTTCACTGAGCATCCTCTTGATGGCATGTCGGCTGGATTTTCTGTACCAGATATATGGTGCCAATTTCTAAAGTCTGTTAAATTCCTAATTTCAGAAACTCCGTTGTTCACAAAATTTCCCCAGGCTTGCATATTTTTTATCCAGAAGAGCGCCGTTGAAGAATCGGTCCAATAATACTCTTTTGAAATTACGATCTTGAGGTTCTTCTTAATGGATGAAGTCAATCTCGCTCCAATAAGGCAAGCAAGCAATTCAAGTCTTGGTATGGTTGTTTTCTTCAACGGAGCTACTCTGGCTTTAGCTTGCAATAGTGTCACTTTGATTTCACCTAATTTTTGGCTTCTTAAAGAGACTACACTTGCATAAGATCCCTGTGAAGCATCGGAAAATGAATGGAGGCTAAAAGACTGCCCATCGGTTAGAATAACTTGCCTAGGAATCTTTACTGATGCTAACAAGGGTAATTCCTCAACCCATTTTAAGAATTTTCTTTTGATTTCCTCAGGAAGCTCTGCATCCCAGCTCAATTTAGTTTCCCAACTATTTTGCAAGTACACCTTTGGTCGAAGTGTGAAAGGACAGCTAAAACCAATTGGATCGAAGACTCTCTGTACAATGGATAGCATATTTCGTCTTGTAATTATGATACCATCTAAATCGATATTCGGTATGTCACAAAACAGTGAATCTTCAAACTTATCCCACATAAGACCAAGAACCTTTAGTGGTTCACCTTTTGTCGATTTCGTATTGCTCCTCTCTGTCTGCTCCCAACCTCTCAAGTCAAAGTTACCACTTGCCATCAATTGAGTTGACTTTTCAATAAAATCTTCTGCTTCTTCATTCGAATCGACTGACGTGACACAGTTATCTACGTAGAATGAAGATTTCAATTTTGAAGCTATTGCTTTTAGAGAAATATCACTCTGATCCAAATGCGAATTTATCACGGCACCTAATAAAAACGGACTACATTTTAGACCAAAAACTACTCTGCAGTGTCGAAATTCTTTTATTTCCTTTTGTGTAGAGTCTTTCCACCACAGGAATCTCAGAAAATCACGATCACTCTTTCCAATAGATATCTGAAGGAGAGCCTTTTTGATATCTGAAATAATTCCGATTTTTCCTCGTCTAAAATCAAGAAGCAAGCTTGGTATTAATTCGATTAAATTTTCACCCTTTGCGAGACATTAGTTAAGGGAAAGAAATTCCTTCTGCTTACACGAAGCATCAAAAACTGGTCTTATGGATGTTGTAGAGTTCTCTTTGAATATCGGCCTGTGTGGAAGGTATTGACTGTGTACATTTTTTTCCTCTTCTGGTACTTCTTCTATTATTCCAGATTCAACCCATTCTTCGAACACTTCATTGTAAGCTTCTGTTTTATCTTTCAGCATGAGTTTCTTTGTCGTGGAAATTAATCTTTTTTCCGCTATTTCTCTGTTGCTGGGTAATTTGTCTTTCTCGTTGGTCCAAGGTAAAGAGACTTCATATCTATCATTTGTCCTTTTTAGGGTCTTGTTAAAATGACCCCATACTGCTTCTTGTAATTCGTCATCACTTTCATTTTCTTTGGAATCTTTAATTCCCAATACCTCTAGTTTCCACAAGTTTTCAATGTCGCTAGTATGAACCAACATGGACGTTATTTCAGAGGCGATACACACATTATTTTCTGAGGTGTAATAATTTATTCTCCCCATAACTGTCCATCCGAGCAAAGATTCCACAGCAGCCAACCCGTTTTGTAATTTGTGAACATTTCCCGTTAACAATGCACCTGCGACGTCTGCTCCAATAAGAATTTCTATTTTTAGGTCTTTTCTTCCTACATCGGAGACAGTGATACCTTTTTGTTTAATTTCTTCTATCCACGATCCAGGCTGCAAACTTGTCACTGGTCTACAAATCTTCCATTGTTCCAAGTGGTTTAATCTTCTAGAATAATTGCCATATATACCTAAGAGATACTTCATAA
Organism: Argiope argentata; assembly: GCA_026289955.1. Classification (NCBI taxonomy): domain Eukaryota; kingdom Metazoa; phylum Arthropoda; class Arachnida; order Araneae; family Araneidae; genus Argiope; species Argiope argentata. The sequence goes on along the minus strand of JAOUZG010014855.1, from coordinate 1,292,901 downwards.
CGTCTGTGAGTTTCTCTCTTTGTTGTGGCTCCTCCAAAAAGAGCATGGATCAAAGTTTCTGTTCCATTTGAATGACACCCAATATCTTCAGCCGTTCCTTTTAATATATATGAACGCTGGGATCCAGTGTCAATAAGTGCCCTTACCGTTTTCTGATTTTTATTAGATTCAATTTTCACTAATAATGTTTGAAGATACACTTCATCAGGGCAACTAAAACTGGTACTTGCTAAAGATACCTTTTGCGCATCTTCTTCCATAATTCGATCATCTTTCTTTTTACATGTTTGCAAGTCTGAACACATTACAGCCCAGTGTCATCTTAAGCATATCAAGCATCGTACAGTTGATCTACATTGCTTAGCCCTATGTCCAATTTTTAGGCAGATGAAACATCCATTCCTCTTCTTAACTTCATCATTCCTTTGAGTTAAACTCATTTTTTGAGCCACAAAACAGTTTTCGCTTTCATGTGATTTATCACAAAAAATGCAAGAGCTCTTTTCTTAATATTAACAAGAGCTCTTTTCTTAAATATTTTCTTATGACCTGAGAATAGTTCATTCGCTGTAGGGACGGGATCTTCATTATTTAATCTTCTATCCCTTCTACTTTCATTTCGCGCATCAAAATCCAATTTGAACCCAGATTTTGCAAGAGAAATTCGCTGCTCGCCCTCAACTTCATTTCTGAAAAATAATAATAATTGTTTTAATTTTTCGGAATAAGTATTTTCTTCTGTAATTATTGATGCATAATTTCTTAGCCAAACTCTTAATAATTCCTCTGGAATACAAGATTCAACGAGCGGAAATAGCATGGCAGCGTATTTGTCGCTTTTCATTCCGATTGATTTTAACGAATGTAAATACGATTCTAACTTATCGTACAGCTCGGATACATTGCACTTTTTCCTCTGCTCAGTTGCATTTTTAATGATTAGGCTTAACAGTTATCGTATGTAAAATTCTACTAACAGTTCTTCCCGTCCGAATCTATTCTTCAAGCTTTCTATTACTTTCTGATAATTTTCCGCAGTCGCCGGGCAGCTATTCACAATATTACGTGCTCTAGTGCCAGGTATGGTGGCTTGGATCAAGTAGTGAAATTTATCTTCGTTCTGAATTTCTTTATCATCATGAATTCGTTGGAATTGACCCCAAAACGGCAACCAATCTTTAATATCTCCACCGAATTGTTTTAATACTATTTCAGGCAGCTTGAGTTTTCGTTTGTTTAAATTTGGAGACACACTGGCGACGGATTGCTTAGTTTGGCGGGAAAAGAATATTTCAACTTTTACTTTAATTAAATCTAATTTTTCTCTGTATTCTTCGATGCTTTCTCACTCACTGTTAAACAGCTCTTCAGAAGAATATTCTGAATCTAAAATTTGAATATCATAAGAACGAAGTTCTTCTGACAAACGTTCTAAAGTTGACAATTTTGATCTTATAAATTCTTCATCCGGGTTTTCTTTTTCTACTTCAAGTTTAATTCCGTTACATATTCGCGTAAAAGATGCTCTAACAGGTTTTCGTCTCTGAATTAGTGCTTCCATTTCCATAAACTTAGACATAAATAACGAAAGCAAAATGCAATATATCCTCTGATTTTTAACGGTCAAAATATCCGTTACTAAAAGATAAATAAATCATCTGACCTGTATATCAATTGAATACTTTTATAATATCACTTCCGGGTTCACCAAATGTTGAGAATTGCAGAAAACAAACTTGTTTCTCTTTCTCCTATAGCTTTTAAAAAAAGTAAAACAGTATCAGACATTTTTAATCGAACCACTCTCTCCTTCCTTTGTTTTGAATCTGATTTTACATGTTGCCAATTACAAAAAATGAAAGTAGTACAATACGTGACAGGATAAAATATTTCAGGCTTGCTTTTACCAGTTTAGTATTTTTTTAACAGTGGTTACCTACTTTTCTATGGCTTTATAATTCTCATCTTTCTTAGATGAAAACGGCTGGTTTCTCTCAAAAGTTCTTTTTTCGGGGAATTTCGCAGTGTTGAATTTCGTTCGCACCGATTCTTAATGGTCCAATTTCTATGCGAGAACAAAAGGATACCTGAAGTCCGACCATACGCCTAGAAAATTGTCATTTATCTGCCCCGGAAAACGTTTTTTTTTATCTGGGAGGTGATTAGCAATTTTTTAAGCCGTTGAAATGACCCCCCCCCCCTGCAGCTCCAAAAGCCAACTAGTTAAGAAATGTTCTAGATAAAAAAAATAAACGCCTTCTCTATAGTGTACAGACCACTTGTCGTTCTTGTAGCTACGGAATTCCCTCAAAAGTTGAATCCACTCGACTCTTGTAGCTTCTTCTTGTTGTGTACAGCCGACCACCACGCCACCGCTGAAAGTAGTAGTTCTACTCTGGTAGCTGGTAATTACTGCACAACTTTTTTAAAAACTTTTTTCAACTTAGATATTATTGCAGATTTTTTCAGACCAGATATATTCTGAATCTGAAACGCAAGTCTAGTAATGTAATGATAGATTACTGCACTAAGTTATATCATTTACCACTGCCACTAAATACTATTGAGAAAATATCAGATAAGTGACGGAGATAACTCTTATGAACTAAGTTTCCCACGGAAAAATACCCTTGACAGCTGAAGAATTTACTGATAGCGGAAAAATTTGTTAATAGCAAAAGAATGTAAACATCTGGTACTCATGGCGCATTACAAATGTCGAGATAAGTCCAGATATGTCTATAAACCTTGTCTGGTCTCAAATGAAATGGACATGTGTTAAGAGACTCCAGCCGTTCAAAACAACAAAGGGGATTGACGTCAAATGACCCTTCTTTTTTTCTGAGGGACCACCCCAGTCGAGGAGAGGGTCGACCATCTGTGGATGGCTAATCGATGTTTTCCCCTCTCATGTGATTGGAAAGGTATCTTAGACTAGATGATCCAATGAAAATTGGGAAATATGCTGATTGGTCATTTGTCGTTGGAGACCGACCTATGAAACTCAAATAAAAGGAGAGGAAAAAATATAAAAATAAAGGAGAGGAAAATATAGGAGGACAGACAGAGACAGGGAAGGAAGCAGGATGACGACTAAGCGAGAGTTAGATTGGAGCCGTGTGAATTCAGCTTGGAATTCTGTGTGAAATTCTCTGGAGAGAATGGAGTGTATCGTAGGAAGCCCCGCCATGTGGGCTGAGCCCACGTGAAGTTCATGTGAACTTCGTGAATAACATTCGGAACACCATGCATCCCGTCGAAAGTGTGAAAGCGCATAAGAGCTTTGGGAGAACTTCAATTAGTTAGACAGCTTTGTCTTCTGAGCTGCTCTTCCAGCAAGTTCATCAACTTACGTTTTTGGCAATCCCTGCAGGTTAATCAAAGAAAGGGTAAACTCCAAACCTCGGGCTGAATCTTGCGGGAGTTCACGAACTCCGTCTTATCTTTTCACATCAAGGAAAGATTCCTTGCTTATCTGAAACATAGCACCTTCTCCTAGTGGAACTCTGATTTGATTCTACCTATGTGCTTGTAACCCAATTAATCAAGAAAAGGTATAACTGTGTGTACTACATATGTATAGTAGCTGGAAATAAATAAATTTTTATTTCTCAAAGACTTGAGTTTTGTTACATGACGAAACTCATCAGTAGCTGCGGCCCAAGACGTTACAATATAAAGCTGTAGTGACTTGATCTCTCCGATCAATTAAGAGAGTAGGGTTTAAAGACAATTTCTTTATTTACAGCCTAATGTATATAAAAGCAACTCGTTTGTATCTAGGTAAATATGTTTGATAATATTTACATCGCGGTTGCAGTTATATATGAGTAGTTTCTCGATTAATTTCGGTGAAACAACCTCACAAGAAAAGCTAATGGGCGCATCAGGCTACTACAGGGGTAGCTCAAGGAATACGCCTATCTTCATCGGGTAGATCTTAACTCAGAAGCCCGAATCACGCGAAGCTTCTCTCACTTCCTTTAAAAACAACGATTTCCCTAAGACTCTTTAAAAGATTCTTGAATGTCCTCTTCCCTTCAAAAATCTCGCATTTTATTTTCTGTCAAAATTCCACCTCTCATTTTCGCATTGGTGCTCTTGATATCCTCTTTACCCAATAGTTTTGCTGAAATAATTTTTATGGTTATCAGTTGACCGTGGGAATGTCCTTTAAGGATCCTCCCACGTAGCTGACACTACACAATATATAAAATAAAGGTTTACGTCCAGGGGGCTTAACACTTTTCCACTTTTAATTTCCCTTTTAAATTCCGATTTATTTCTTTGGAACAACGAAAAACGCAGGCGTGGTTCTGTATCTGATCTCTACTATAGCCAAATGATCTCACTAGGGAAGATAATCACCCATCTGGCAGTCTGGAGGCATTTAACACTGTGAGGATGTTCACAGTTGATGACTCAGCTGGTCGGAAATTCCAATTATCAAGTGTGTCAACCAAGGAATGTAACAGAGGTTAAACAGGTGTCTCATGGCCAGGGAGTTGTATCTTTTCAATTGCTATTGTCTGTGACGCTTGAACGCCACTGCAATTTTTTTTCCTTTTTTCGTTTATCGTGATTAATTGAATACCCTGGATGCGTGTTCTGTTCAATAGAGATGCTCACTCATATGATCCAGCTGGAGGCTTTCTCAAAGATGCCTACAGGTACATGAGTTTACTCACCGGCTAAGCTAAATCCTCTTATTGAATATCAAGCCCTCAAGCCTCAAGGCTGTTATTGAGAATTTGGAAGGGGATGAGAGACTTTTCTGAACTTTGAAAAATAAACTTGGGCCTGCCAATATTCTGATACCTGCATTTAAATGACCTTAAGAATAAAAGGGGTTATATGTGACAGTAACTGATTTATTAGACAGCATTAAAATTACTCTATTATGCTGAGAATGCCCGATTTGTTTTCTCCCTCCAATAAATGTTCGGGGTTTTTTTTGCGTGCGTATTTGTGTAAAACTAATTTGTTTACTTATGGTTACTGACATCTTTTCCATGTACATCGGAATGACATTTTTCTAGGTCATTTGTAAGCTATTCTATGATAAATATTTATAAAAGGTTGAAAAGTGGCTTTTAGTTATAAGAAAATTCAAACTCCAAGTGTTATTTGCTTCAAAATTTAATAAAAACTAAAAGAAACCGCACGAAACTTTTTAGAAATATACTGAGCATTTTCTGCTTTGCCATCAAGAATTGTTCTGTCCATGCATCGTTACTGTCAGTAATATGGTGTAGTGAACTTTTTACACTCCTAGTATTGATATGGCAATATGAATTTATTGAATAAAATATTCAAAAGACAATTTATAAGATGTAAACATTTATTGTAAACATGTTTTTAACATTTATAGTAAATGTTTAACCTAAATAGATGCGAGGAGTATCATTAAGTATTGCCACTGATTTTGGGCAGTATAATGAAAAATGTTATATTTAGAATATAAAATGGAAATAAAAATATTCCAGATTTGTTATTTTTGGTCATAACTGCCATTCATATCGAGAATATTATTTTTAAAATACTATTCTCATAAAACACGATCTGCTTGTGTGAGATCATAGTCAGAATCAAATTTTTGACCACCAAAGAAGGTATTTAAGTGTCCAAGCTGATGAAAATTTGAGATAACCAGAAATTGAGAAGTTCAGGCCTGTATATCGAAAACGCCAAAACTTCCCAATCAAATTCTTGCAGTTTTCTCTCTGTTTGTGCAAAACTGCAAGGATTCGGTTGGGTTTTCTAAGTGGGATTATGAAAGTAAGTAACTATCATATCAAAGATAAACAATATGAAATATACCTAAAAATTTTCCTGGGCCACAATATTAATATTAACAATTGTTTTTGTATATTTATTTAGATTTATACCAGAAAAGGAAGAAATCTCTTTAGCCTCAACAATCCCGAATTTTCGAATTAAATCCAAATATGAAAAATAAATAAATGAAATGTCAAAAAGATATACCATTTTGAATGTCACTTCTCGAGTGCAAAGGGTTAATACACTCCCTGGTTATAAATAAGAAATCCAAGATCCATATTTTATTGGACCACCCTTTGCACGGATAACTGCTCCGATTCGTTTGGGTATCGAGTCTACAAGCTACTGGAGAGCATTTGCATCCAGAGAATGCCATGCATTAAATATGCAGCTTTTAAGATCTTGTAAATTAGATGGAAGAGGAGAGTGCTGCCGAATGCATCTTTCCACGATATCCTACGCATTTTCTAGATGCATTATAGTCCATGAAGTATCCATCATCGTCAAGATAAAAATGCAACATTGCAGAGTGCACTTGAACTGCCAGTATATCTACACATCGCATGGCTGTTTGTTTACCCTCGAGGAACACCAGGACACCACTTCCATGCCAGCAGAACATGTTCCATATCATGATACTCCTTCCAGACTCTTGCACAGAGCAAGTAAGGCAAGATGGATTCATGGCTTCGTGGGGTTCACGTCAAATTCGACATCTTCCATCAGAGCAAAATAAGGTGTAGCGTGATTCATCGAACCACATTACCCCTTCACAATCCTCAGATGCCCAGCGTCTTCTTTCCGGACATCACTGCAAACGAATTTTTGTGTGTCTGACAGAAATGGTCGGTTTTCTCACAGGCACTCGACTATGCATTCCTATCCTCTGCAATTATCTGTGTATGATTCGAGCTGAAATCTGTTGAGAAGAGCCTTCATTGACAGTTTGAGTCAGTTGAATTACAGTAGAGTTCCTATTCTGCTGTAAAACTCGTCGGAGACGACGCCGATCACGCTCTTGGAAAACTGTGCTCCAACCGCAGTTGCGTCTTTTAGAGGAGGACTGTGGGTTCTGATTACAACTTTTGGAAACCTTCGATAGGGCTGCTTTTGAGAACCCAGTGATGTCTGCCGTCTTCGAAATCGAGGCACTTGCTAAACGGGCACTAACAATAAGCCCTTTTACAATTGGTGAAATATCTGTCATTTTCATCATTTCACTTCATTCACCGCGAAAAAGACTCTTACACCTTACTTATACTAGCATTCTAACTAAGTGTAGCCCACATCATAACAAAAAATGTGCATACTTCATCCCTGGCATGCATTCAAATGCAAATCTCAAAGGTTTCTAATTCATTGGCCAGTGAGTGTATGTGCTGTACAATTAACTAAATATAAGTATTTAAATTTGAACTACACTTGAACATTCAGTTTAACACCTTAATAGCTGAATGACTTCCATAGGTATTAAACTTTTAAAAATTCTGTTGTCATTCTTTATCTGTACAAATTATTTTTTAATTTTAATACATTTCCTTATATTTTCTCTCTTTTTTTAAATTCTAATTCGTTTCTGAATCTTTTCGTTTAGTTACTGCATACGGTGTACTAAAAGTCAAATAATTTGAAAATTTTAATGGTGTTTTAATAGATAATGTGATATTATTGATATGGTGGCTGAAGCCAACAACAAATATAATGAATGAAAAAGATTTTTTATTTTTTAGTGCTCAATTTGGGGAATGATAATATGGGCTCATAAAAATATCTGTGTTTTATAAAAGACATTTTCTGAAAATTACAATTATTGAACCTTTATTGCAAAATTTTCCACCCAATTACGACAATCAGTTAATGTAATCAAATGATTTGAAGGATCAGAAAATCCCATTACGGCTTAAAAGAAAAGAGATGAGCAGAAAATCAATAGCTTTCGCCTTCTCCAGACGAAAAGGCCTTTCAACAAACGATTCGTCAGCCATTTCTCCGGAATCATTGCTTGAATTGGTGAAAAGCACAAATTTCTGGCCACTCAATTTTTAATTAAAGCACCATTTTAGAAGCTCTTGATCTCAATTATAGCGATATTCATAAACATAGCATATATTTTTTATGATGATTATATCTAAACTATTATCTAGTAACTATTATTATACTAATTGCATAATCTAAATCAAATTTCATGAATTGATTTAATTGAATAATTTGTTTACCAATTTTCATCTCGTGTCCTGCACTTGAAAATAATTTTCGTTTTGAGTTATTTCAGCAGAAAGCTTCTAATGTTTTGAAAATTTTAGATCAATTAAATCTCCTAGTTGATTAATATATTATTGATGCTTTGATTAAGTAATTTTCAATTTCAATTTATATATATATATATATATATATATATATATATATATATATATATATCCCTCTAAGGGTTATACACGTATTTCTACGTAGCCGCAAGACATCACGGCAAGTGCGCTGCACGAATTTTAACGTAGGCTGAGAGCCGAAGCCCTTTGGCTGTGCACGGAAAATAACGTAGGGGGTTGTCTGTTCTCCAAGCGTTGCTGACGCATTTTAAAGTTTTTCTTTCCCCCAACAAGTTTGGACATCTTGATGGATCTGAGGGGAGTCAACACAATGGATGTTTTACGACCATTTAAGAATGTCAAAGGAACTGAAGGCTCGAAGGTCCTTCAGGGCAAAGGGCGTTTTGAATGGTCAGGGAGTAAGAGAGGAAAAAGATCTCGTTGAATAAAACAGGAACAAAATTTTTTCTCAACTTGTGTGTCCCATAAGCGTCTGTGTGTACTTAGATTTAATTTGTATTTAGTTTCAATAGTATTTCTTGGATAAAGCTTATTTGAACGAAATTTTGTTTTAAAGTTCCATTGAATATTTATTCAGAATGCTGTTTTATGCTCTCTTGTGATTAAACATCGCACTGAAGCATTAGAAACTCAGAAGGAATATATTTGAAAAATTGATATCAATATATAGTTAATAAATTAAATATATTTCGCATTTACAATTAAACTATTTTTTAAATGCAAATTTATGTTTTTTACTCGAATCTCTACCTCCAATTATTTTTCTTCGCTCAAAGTAAACAGATGCGATTGAATTTTGTGTTTAAAAGTAGCCTAAATTTTGAAGAATATAATAAAGCATACTGTTATATTGTTTATCTTATATTGTGTAAAACCATGGAATTATGTGTTCGATTTTTTATAGTGCAACTACTTTTTAAAGTTGTATAATGAACGGAATGAAATAATCTCTTTCAAATTCATAAAAGAAACAATAAAAACATTAAAAAAATTATTTATATCTGAGAAGTTTAGTTATTAATGTTTAGATATTTATTAATATTAGTAACAATTAATATTTTAACTTTTAATATTTGGTTATAAGTATTTATACCTTGATGTAGATAAAAGAAATAGCCAAATAAATTAAATTAAATGTTTGAAATTTTTTTAACTGATAACATTTTAAAAGTTTTGACTCTGTAAACTATCTTAACAAATTTTTTTAATAGTTTATCAAAGAAGATACCTTTCTTAGATAAAACGGTAGATATATAAATTTTTTTAAAAACTCAAAAATTCTGTATTTATTTTACAGTTTTTAAGCAATTTTTTCTTTGTTATGCTAAAGAGACTTCTTCATTAGAGGCTAAAATCTGAATGGATAAATAACATAGCTTTTAAAAAATCTTGTGCAAAATGCAGCACGACTTTTAATGACATGATTTTAAGAACCTACTAATGGAAAATAATGCAAATAAAGGCTTCAATGTTGCATGAACTATAAACTATTTATGAATATGGAAAAGTTTTAGAGTTCGTAGCTATGGCTTGAAATCATAACCTGTTACTTGCTAAGGTCAAATAAATGAATTTACATTACTTTACTCAAATTTTGGCAGGTGTTTCTTATGGAAGAAAACTTCATAAACTGCACACTTTGGTGTGGAATGATATTAAAAGTTGTCGGGCCCAAACTTGAAAGCCATTTTTATCAAGATTTTATTATTATTATTATTATTATTAAAAGTAATCTAAGGATTTACAATCATGATAAAGATCAATGGTAGTATTAATCTTTATATTTTCTCATATGCTTATACAGTGTAGCGCTATCCGTATTTTTTAGTATATTTGAATAGAAACATTTATGAATTTTGAATCTTTTATATTGGAGTGAAAATTCGATATTTTTGCAGTAAAGATGTCAAAGCAACGTACCAAACTTCATTTATCTTTTCTTTTCTTTTTGTGTGTGTGTGTGTGTGTTTTGAAATAATTGCTCAAACACTCACGGAAAGACTGACTCATGGATAATCAATATTTTGGCACATTATATTTAAAAAAATTTAATACAAATCTACATTTTGATAACTTTGTGTGCCACGTATATTATATCAAGGTGTTCCCGTTTTGGAATACCATATATACCCATACACGATTTTTACATACAGATTTCCCATCAACTAGTTTCATCTAATATTTGACACAAGATTACATCTAACTTATTTACAATGAATTTAAGAAAAATGTAATATGTTTACTTACGAGAAAGAAAGAAATTAAAAATTTCACAAATTCTTTGACTGAAATTATTTCTAGTGAATGCTCTGCCTTTTTAATTCCAGCTATTGAATTCAGAATAGCTTAAAAACAGGATTGAAAAAGATTCAGGGACTTAAAGTGTTTAAAAAAAAGGGATTAAGCCGTATCCAATATGCTACATTGGACTGAAATTTGAGAAACAAATGTTTATTTTTAAGTCAATTATATAAATAATTACTTGTTTTAGCAAATTTTCCAAATATTTTAACGTTTCTAAAAAACTGAATTTGTTAATGTACGTTATCATTAATATAAAATAGTTATACTTTTTCAGTTCTTATCCTGCTTTCTAATGTTATTTTAAAAGTTAGTTATTTAATTAAAGGTAATGTTATTTTAAAAATTAGTCATTTAGTCCCCATGCATGTTTCTTAAATCCAGTGTTGAATTTGGTCCTAAGATGCATCAGTTACTCAATCAAGTTAATTTTTTTCCTTTGTCTCTTGGAGATCTTTTTGATAAACTATGAAAATTAAGTATCAAGAGTTGTGGATAGGTACGATTTGCTTTCTTTCAACATTTTATTTATTTATTTCAATTTCCGCTGTTAGCTCACACTTCCCCTATATATATCTAGTTCATATTTTCCATCATTAATAAAATACTTTTTATTCATCCAATCAAGTTCAAGTAACTTTTAAAAAACTTGTAGTGGATGACATTTGACGTTAACACAGTTTTTTCAAATATTAATTAGTTAATTTTTTAATTAATTAATTAAAAACTACCTTTCTCAACAAAAATTCGATTTCATTTTTCCATCGCTAAATAAGTAACGAATTCAGTTTGTTTTTCCCTCACGCCAATGAGATTAGGCTTAACATGTTTTCAGCAGATAATTTTAAACGATTGTGTTTATTTTCGTAATGTTTGATGCATTTAAAATAAGCATTGTAAATTAATCGGTTTGTTCGACTCATTTTGAAGTACTTTCGAATTAAAATAATTGAGAATAAATACATTAGAAATTTCTAATCTGTATTGCATTATCCAACTGGTGTAGCAAAATCACGCATTTCGATAAGTCACAATGGGTTTTGAATAATCAATTGGAGTTGAAAATTCAATGCTAGTAGAAATTTTTGATCGATTATTTATAGTAATTGTAATTATGAGGTCGTGATAACCTGGTTGGTAGGCGTTAGTTTCGTATCCCTTGAGCTGCAAGTTCGAACCCGCCAACCGAAGACTTTCCGTATGTGTGTGTGTGTGGTGAACGTTACATTTGTCGTGGTCACAAGTCCTCTATATCGAGAGTGATATTATTGTGCGTACTAGAGCAGAAGTGATCGTTCTCTGTTCTAAATCTAAATTACGATCTATGCAGTCCGTCCCATAAAAAGCGTTTTTGACGTGTGTGAGCTAGAAGTCAGACTTCTGGACTCGGGTGCTCAACGGTCCATACTCTCAAAAGTTATAGCACCCCTCCTTCCGTTGTAAAGCGGAACACGAAAATAACAACAACAATTGTGATAATTTAATAAAAAGTAACTAAAATAGAATTTTAATCACAAGGAAATACCAGGCCCGGATAGTCTGGTTGGTTGGGTGCCGGATTCGTATCTTTTCGGCTGCGAGTTCGAACCCGCCAGTTGAAGATTCTCTTTGTGGCTGTGATACCGCCATCAACTTCATAAATTAGAAAGGGGGGAAAAAAGCAAACGAATAAATCGCAACAAACAAAAATGATAGTCTAACACCATGTGTAGACAGGAAAATGGAAAATTGCAATTATTATTATCGTTTAATAAAAAGTAACTAAAATAAAAAAATTCCTTTGCTGACCTAAGAACGAATTGATTTTTAAAAAATTGTTTTTTATATTACTTGTTTATAATCTTCTTTCTCTGAGTCTGAGAAATATGAATACCGAATATCTTCACCATGCTTGACTGCATAAAAAACTTTGGAGATAAAACTTTACAAAAACCAGTTCTATAATACGTGAAGTTAATAATTTACTGAAAGGAATATCATGAATTATGAGGCTTAAAATAGTTAAATGAATATTATAATAAAGCATAACTATAGTTCATAAAATTTTAATTAATCTTTTTTATGTTCTTAAATTATTCTGGCAAGTAATATGTAAAAAAAATCCAGTTCTTTCTGTTATATAAATAATAATAATTTGACAATATAAAGAGTTGGGAATTTATACTCGAGGTGGATTTCGTTTAATGATTTCTCTATGAGCCTATACTGCTGTCATTAGGTTATACCTTTAATGCTTTTGTTCGGCATTTTTTTACTATTAGTTTCTAGTACATATGTACTTCCACAGCGATATTAAGATTATTGAATTTGTGCATTTTAGTAATTACATTCGTTGTTCTTGTTGACAGGTGACGTATTTCCTTTTTAAATATGTTCGTCCTATTAGTTATTTTGGATTTTGCTATTGAATTTTATATGTATTTATCCTTATTGTGAAGATATAGAAATAAGGCAATAATAGACGCCACTCCGAAAATATCTAAAATGTATTACTACTTCTTTTATCAATACGGTTGTTATCTAATTACATAAATTTTATGAAGTGTAATGCGTTTTCCCATATTAAATCCGACATCCTACACAGCTGTGCAAAGTATTTCAACTCATTGTTACAACAGGTATATTTCTTTCATAACTGAAAGTAATTGCTAAAACCGATCATTGCTTATAAATAAGGAATCGGTTACCTCTTATGAAATTTTTCGAGAGTTTTCAAGCTATGCTGGTAAATATTTGTAAAATTTATACATCACAACTTCACTGAAATAGCATTACCACTATCTCTTCATTAAATTCATTTACTTATATGGATTGATAATTTTATTATGTCTATGGAGATAATCCACAAAAGTAACCTTTTTTTGTAAGCAAATTTCAAATACGGTTATAAAACATTAAATGTTCTTAATTAATTTGGGGAACCGTTGGGGATTCCTACCAAAATAAGATGCTTATTCCTTTATTGAATCCATCGACATGAATAATTATTAAAAAAAATTTCAATGATTTATATCCCCACTACCAGCGGTCATTAATAGGAGAAAGAAAATGCAATGTTGCAAAATAACATAAGTGAAAATATGTTTTACAAGTTTAATTTCACATATTTAAGACATCAATTACTTTTCCACTGTCAATTTTATAAAAAGATGTAATGCAAAGTACAACTGAAACTTTTGTGAATTACCTTGTTTGATAAAATAGCAAATATAGTAATAAATAATTTATGTTTTCTTTTACAGAATGGAC
>JAOUZG010014855.1:1267797-1278843 GCA_026289955.1 Argiope argentata | reverse complement strand
GATTTTTCCTCTTCAACATTACAAATCTAATCCATTGATAAATAAAAATGAGACTAAACTTTTTTATATATAATTTGGCATTTCTTTGGAACACCCTGATCAATTTTGAAAACAATTCAACAAAAATTACATGTCTTATGAAATAAATACCCTACATTCAAAGCTGCATGTAATCTTCTCCTTAAAATAGGATACAGAACATATCTGAATGTGTTGGCAAAATTATTATACCCCATGAACTATCTACAGTAAACACGGAATTTACAGATCTCATGGCCAAGATTTATCCTGATATTGCTGATATAAAAAATAAGCCCATTGAATGAATTAATAAGTTTGTAATCGAATCTACGATAATTTCTGGATGTGCTCGAGGGGAGTTGGTTTTAATACCCCACATTGTAATAATTCAGTCGAACTATCCTTTTGAATTTAGAAGAGTGCAGTTTCCTGTAAAAGGCTGCTTTGCAATAACCGTTAATAAGTCACAAAGACAGCCATTAAAAGTAGCAGGGATCTATTAAAGAGAAGACTGTTTTTCACACGGCCAATTTTATGTAGCTTTCTCCAGAGTCAGTTCATCTAGCAGCTTATTCATTTTAGAACCAGAAAAAAAACCCGAAAAATGCTATATACAAAGAATTTCTTTCTTAACATAGGTATAACAATAAAATGGTGATGGCCGGAATTTGCAAAGAGAATAAAATCTTTAAAAGGATCATTAAGGACAGTTAAGGATCGGTTAAGGACAATAGCATATATATAAGGAGTCCAAGTGCCCTGGGACCCTCCCCAAATTAGAAAAAATTATAGGTAATAAGTAATTATTATAGGGAATTTTCGTAACTAGGTGCACCAAGCACTGTTATACGAGCAATGCCGGGTACGGGAATGCTAGTATAGATAGATAGATAGATAGATAGATAGATAGATAGATAGATAGATAGATAGATAGATAGATAGATAGATAGATAGATAGATAGATAGATAGATAGATAGATATAGATATAGATATAGATAGATAGATATAGATATAGATAGATATAGATATAGATATATATAATATGGTGCTATAATTACTTTCGAAATTCCACAAGCTGGTTATGCTAATAAAAGATCAAGTTTTAGTTAATTGCTATCGTTGTTTCTTGTCATGGGCAAGCTGGCTAAGGTAGTCAGCGATTTTAGCCTAATCAGCGTCTCTTGTTTTGTTGTAGCTCCAATTACGGCCAATACGACTTTGATACTCACTCATCACATTCGCTTGCACAGCCCCCTTTTACAGGTGGGGGGGGGGGTCACATTCACACACCTTATAGATAGAACATAAAAGAATAATCATAACTAAACCGGGACTCGAGCCCGGGATCCCAGAGAGTTTTGTTTAATTTAGTGATACTAACTTCCCGTTTTGAGGCAACACTAGCGTTATTTAGGGACGAACCTCGCAATCTTGAACCACGGTCATATGACAAAGGACGACGCCTGAGCTAGCACCTCCTTTCCAAGCTTTCACACCACACCAGTGGGATGTCATTTGACCTCGACAGATTTAGCATGCGCCGGACCCACTTGCGCGACGGATCTCTGGTGGAGTCGGATCACGGGCCTGAAACTCTCCGGTTCCGAAGCCTTGGCCCTGGCCACCAGACCACTGAAACCCTCGGTCGCTTAGGCGGACACTTTCAGCGTCTGCTATCTTCATTTGTATTAAAATGATATAAATTGAAAATATTCCAATTAAAATTTAGAAATCGTGAGTGTTTTCCTTGCAGGGGTGTAAATGATGTATCAGCAGCGGTTGTCCTTCACATACAGACTGGTATAATAACTCAAAGTCATTAGGATTTCATTCCTCCCATAAGAGCTAATCGATCCATTCCGTTATCATCCTGCCAATAATCGTATTCTTAGTTATTGTACTAACCCTTTTGTTATGATTTCATTCCTTATTAATGGATAATAAGTAACCCATATGAGTGGGTTATTGACTGCTGATATTATCTTTAAATGATATGAGAAACCCAAAATAACTTATTTATTTCTCTATATCTTTATATTTTGCTTTTAAACTTTTTGCTATCGCTATATTTT
Source organism: Argiope argentata (assembly GCA_026289955.1). Taxonomy (NCBI): domain Eukaryota; kingdom Metazoa; phylum Arthropoda; class Arachnida; order Araneae; family Araneidae; genus Argiope; species Argiope argentata. Next base: position 1,276,749 of record JAOUZG010014855.1, on the reverse strand, counting down.
GCTTATAAGATGCTTTTTAAACTTTTAAACCGTAGTGCCATTTCATCATAGATGCATTAAATGTTCTCTTCTTAAACTTTAAGTCATTTAAATAATTCAAATATGCTATAATTAGATGCAAAAATTATTCAATAAGCCACAGATCCGCAAAGTTGCAGACCTTTGAGCATTCTTATTTAAATCAGCTGGATTCTGAAAACGGGGAAACCCCAAAAATAGTTAATGGAGAAAACAGAGCACAATTAAGTGGATTCTCTAAAATATTTCTCACGTTTATAGTTTCTCGGAAGATGGATCGTGCCGCCATTTACAGAATTTTTTGCATTTGAAATCATATCCATAGCTTAATTCACTAAAAGCATGCGTCCCACTGCATCGGGTGCCTCTCGCGTTCTTGCGTGATGCAAGTGCTCCTCGGTGCACAGACTTAGTTCCGTTTCGATTTGCCGATTAGAACTCAGTTTTATAATTTTCAAAATTGTTCTTATTCATGCATGCCATAAAAAATTGTGGATAAAAAGTAAAAGGCTCAACTGATGTGTTTATAATTATTGGTCACACTGTAAAAAGGGAATAAATTACATTTTTTGTGCTTCCGTAAACAAAAGTTCAACCAAATAATACATTTTACTTTGTAATTTATTTATTATCTTCACAAGTTGAAGAGTAAATGTACCGGAAAATATCCTAAATCAAAAGAAGCGGAAAGATAAATCCTCTGATCGATGGAGTTTAAAAAATGTCGTCATGTATCAAAATTTGCAATACTGTTTGCCGTTTTGAATTCGAATCAGGTGACAGATCTTATATAAGGAACATTCAAGATGAATATTCAAGCCAATGAAAACGAACAAATTTCAAAATCAAATGTTGGAAATATTTGGAATTGGAAAGTGATATTGATTGACTGAGACGAGCAACCGGAAAGTAAGTCTATCGACCTTTTTTGAATTTAGGAATAGGAATTGAGCTGGGCTGGATTGTAGACAAAACTTCCTCACCAATACGTAGCTTTAATGAAAAATAGAGTGGTGTAAGAGCATCATAGGAAACCGAATAATGCTTTAAAACCACATGTATTAAAACGTACAGATTTTGTAGCATCTACAGCTGTATTCTTTTACTACATTAAAAAGTTGGAAAAACTGACAGAGGTGTACATTATGAAATAAAAGAACTATGTAACAAAAAAGCATCACATGACGCGGTCCGCAAAGCTTATATAAGACAATAAGTCCCTTGAAAAGTTATCGTTTCTTGCTGTTACTACTTTAGGTTATCAAGTGATTTTGAACTTAACTTTAATGTGCACACAAAGATAAAACGTAGCATCTTCGAGGAAATGAACAAAACTTCGATTTTTGAGTCACCCATTTACCTGATTATGTGGTATAACACACATTTTACTCGGTATGACTGGAAAATGTTTTTGAAAGTAAGGAATCATCGAAAACTAAAGAGAATCCTTAAATAAGATAGACGTCTTCGAACAGATTGCAATGAATTTAAATGCTGGATCATTAATTAGTGTAAATGAGCGATCCATTTAACAGACGATAACTTTTGGAGTTGAAAGTCTGTTCGCGCACCATTTTGGCGTCACAGCGTTGCTTGTGACTGCTTCAGCTTTCCTGGGACCCTAGACTTTGCTATATATGAGGTTGCTAATGACTCGGAAAACGTAGCCTTGCCTGAAAAATATCGTTTCTATTTCTGCTGGGCAGATGACTGTGGAAACAGTTTCATGGATCCATAGTCTTTATATGTCAGCAATGAATTGTTCCGTCTACCTTTACGGGGCATGTGCAGTTGGCGGGAATCCCTGTTAAGCCTGCATTATGGCAGCATCCATTTCACTCGCCCGCACCCATTCGTGCCCATTGTGCATTTCGACGGACAGTTCCAGGAGGACTGCTCATATGTCGAGAACTGTTACTGAGCGGATCCAAATACAGTTTTCTAACTTCTATTGGTCACTTATGTTTCCACATATGAACGTAGAAAAGTTATATATGTGTAATAGTATCTCTTAATTCTAAATTAAATCTTAGTTAATTTCTTGATATTTAACTTAATTTATCCCATATTAATGTCATGCCTAAAATGATCTCTTATTTCCTGTTCCAATTCCCCCTTTTTATTTAATTAATGCAAAATAATCTCTGAAAAATTGCTGACATGGACCCACATTCCGAGTGAAAGAATAAAAATCTGTCGATCTAACACAATCTTTTAAAAGATCCCTATAATTCCTTTAACTAACCGACACATATAAAGAAACTCTATAAAAATCTCCCTGTATATAATCATGGGGATAAATAATTCATTAGTTTTTTCGTTCTTGTGCCGCACTGCGAACGTACTTTGTTTTAGCCGCGCTTCTTGTACATAAATTATACTTCCCGGGATGGAATAAAAGCAAATTTTAAAAACTCAAAGTGTCTTCTCTCGTTTCAACCAGGACTCTGCTTTAAAAATTAAATGCTCTCTCTCTCTCTCTCTCTCTCTCACACACACACACACACAAAGGACGAGAGGCATTATGCCCTATTTACAGCGAAATATTTAGAGAATTACATCTATCATAATTCTAAGCAAAAAATCACCAGCTTTCTTGAAAAAAAATTTTTGTTCAATGTACCTGCTTAATAAGGAGTAATAACAGTTATTTTTATTGTTCCATTTTTCCGTTTTAGCCACTACAACGCTTAAATTTGTTTCAATTCCTCATATTTTTCTGTAAAAGGAGTTATACCTAGCATGTTTTTTCCCCTTCCTTTTCTTTAGAAAGTTAACTTTACGGAATGTGATTTTTAATGAGCGTATTAATGGTCTAATCCTTATGTTCGGCAAGAAGTTGCTTTATGGGAAATATTTAAAAAAATGGATTGCAATAAATCATTTGCTGTGCCATCTCCCATTTTTCCTTCACTTTGGGAAAAATATTCTGTGCGAGGAAATTTCGAGCTGAAGTTCATGAGACAGTTCCTCCTAGAACGATGGGAAAGTTATAAGTAAAAGAGTGAATTTAAAAAAAAAAGGGCCAAGGGTTCAGAGCATGCTCTCTTGTTCCATAATCCCATTTCACGCCCTCAGTCTTGAAAGGATTCTATTCCGAATTCTTCCCTCCGCATAACAAGCAGTTCAGATATTCCTTTCGGCCATTCTGGACGTTAATGCAACCAACTTTTGTCGTTATCAAGCGTCATCCGATAAGACAGAGACAAATTTATCTCTTTGAATGTACGATGGTAGAGAGAAATTTTTTAAACTTGCATCGTTAATTGATAATCTTTCCTGTTTTTGAATGACAGTCTCCTGTTGATCTAATAGAAAGCATGCAATAAAAACACATTTTCAATGTTTCGTTTGCCGAGTGTGTTATGGAAAGAAAATAGTTTTATTAAGTTGGGTTTAAAAAAAAAGATCGGGAGAAAATATCAGTTATGGAAAGAAATGTAAAATGAGTTCAAGTAAAAAAAAATGACGACTCCATTATTTATTCATAAACGTTCTTATTGGTCAATAATTTATAACCCATGAAGTTGTATAATAAGTCATTTGCAGAATTGCTTTCCACTCAACTTTATCTTATAGTTACACAATGAAGTGAACTTTAGGTTCTCAGAATAAAGAAGAAATCGAATTTTCATCTTGCTATCTTCTCTTTCTCCGATTGGATTCACAATTTGATGCGGAATTGCAATTTTTATATCAAACTTACATACTAAATTTTACATATCTTCTTTGTGTCATTTTTAGGTTATTGCGTTTTCACCTTGGAAAATTCCTGAAACGCAATATTTAAATCCTTTTGAAACTTTTATCAAGTCTGATACAGGAGATATTATTTTTCAAGAAATTTTCTTAGAACGTAGATATCACTATCAAAATTTTTCTCCAGTTTATACAGACGGATCAAAATCCTCTGATAATGTCTCTTTTTTTCACACAGTTTCTTCTTTCAAGCTTCACCCATCCTACTCAGTTTTTACTGTAGAAATAAGGGGTCATTTACATGTTTTAGAATAAATTTCTAACAGTCTGGAAAAAAAGTTTTATCATCTCTAAGCGTTTTGCATTCTCTACAATCATGTCATCCTCCTCTGCATCGTTTGGTTTTAAAGGTCTCGGATACACTGATTTCTCATGGATTAGGCAATTTATCTGTTGGATGCCATCCTGTGGTGGAATTTTAGGCGACTAAGGCAGCCGAGCTGGTGACCACTTCAATCGCTACTAATATTCCTGCGAGCGACGTAAAGAAATGCATTAAAATATTTCTTTATCCTAAATTGCAGAAACAATGGAACCTGGAGACAAATAGCAAACTTCATGCTATCAAACTCCATTTGCAACCTTGGTCCGCATTAGATAGCAGAAAAGCATATACTATTTTAACTCGTTCACACATTGGACACTCTAGATTCACCCATATTTACCTGGTGTTAAGTGAGTAACAGCCTCTGTGTTCGAGATATCCTTGTCGAGTGTCTGTACAACATCTATTGTCAGAAAGCTCAAATTTCTATGGTCGTTGTTTCCGGTTTTTCCGAAAGTCCCGCACTCCGCTCACTTCCTTGATTGGTAAGACGCCTCAAGTCCGACTCTTTGCATTTTAAAAGTCCGTGCAGTTTTCTCCCTTTACTTGAATCTTGATTGAATTTCAGCTTCTCCCCATATTCCTTTCGATGACTGTTTTAAAATTATACAACATCACCTAGTGTTTACCGAAGCCTGGTCGGCATTCTGGCACTTGTTCCAGAAGGCCCCTAGCAAATGAAATCAAGTTATTACAATCGCACACATTGGAATAGGCAGATGGAGGGACAGTCAACCCTCCAATGAAGTAAATCTGAAATTTTATGCATAACAAGATTTGGAAATTATGACGTTTACATAATATGCCAAGCTTCATACATCTTCCTCACTCTGTATACTTCATTAATCCCTATATTAATTCAGAGAGTTTCGAAAAGGACCTTCTGCTCGATGATAGTGGTCTTAACATTAGAACACTGAATTCTTCTTTATTGCTCATTGGCTTGATATCTAACGTTGTTCGGTCTTTGCAGAGAAAATACAATTAATATTATTTTGTCTAATCTTTAATTTTTAATATTTTTTAATCTTCAATTTTTAATTAATTTTTATTAATATAAAAAATAACTCGTAATATTATTTTGTTTAATCTTTAATTTTAGTGGTTCAAAGGTAAATTATTACGTATGCATTATAAAGTGTTTAAATTACGAAATAAAATCAGAAGGGAAAATACCACTTACGATTGAATGTCCGAAAACTTATTTTTCATGACAAATGTAAGATTTTCAAAAGCCAGCGAAGGAATGATTTTTCAAGCTGATTTAAGTCATTAATTTTCTAGATTATATAAAGCCTCACTTTTCCTGCACTGCAACATGATACCCTTAGAAGTGTGATAAATTCGGTAAAAACAATTTCTTTTTAGTAAACATGGGAGAAAAGAGGATTTCTTCATCAAAGACGACACATAAGCTACATTATTATGAAAAGAAAATCAGAAAAGTAATAGATTTTTTTGTTATTGTTTTTTTTTCTTTTTAGTAGATGCCTATTAATTCACTTATTCTGGTTTAATTAGAATGACACTATATTATGCATAATAAATGAAAGAGTTTAAAAAATCCCAGGAGTAAATTATGGTTAGCAAAGCGCATTGAAGCCGATTTTGAAGTTTGAAATACATTACCGTAAACGCAATCTGAAAAGCGATTTTCGAATAAATTGTTCAAAATGAAATTTATCTTTTTCGGTCCCATTTCTCAGCAGCGGACTCTCTCATAAAATATATTCCATAGGTATAAAATTAAACATTATTATGAGGTGAAGAAAATATTTACAATTCATTTATGAATGATTTCCCCTCTTCCATCTCTGATTTTTGTCTGAACGTTTTCCCAAAAGACTCTCCTAATTTTATAAAGAATTAAATATTTAAATATAAAAAAGTAAACTTTTCCTTTCCATTCTTCATTGGGGTGCGGAGGTGTAGGGAGATGTCATTTCACAGCAGAGGCAAACTACGAAGTGTCTTAAAATAACCATTTTGTATCGAAAACGAGATTATACTTAGAGCAGAACATCTTTTGCTTAAGCAAAAATGCATCGCATAATGACTCGCAATCATTCATTTCTTTCCGCTTCAGAACTCGAAATTTGAAGTACTTTCAAAAAATTTAAATTCGCCGCTTTGCAATGAAAGGGGGAAAAATACCAAAAACAAATAAATTGTTTAAAATCCATTTAATTTCTTTTAATTAATAATATTAATTATTTTGCAACATTTTTTTTATTTCACTTATGTTCCTTTTAATTACGTGACTTCCAATTTGTTAGACCTTGTCGACTGCCAGCTTTAATTATTATTCTTAATCGTTTAATCGCAATCCAGTAAATTCACCTACTTCAAGTTTCTGACTCTGGTGTTACTTGGAATTTTTGGAAGAATATGACGACCCATAGAAATGCAAATAAAGAAGACAATCGTACAGTCAGCTGCTTTTATTTACGAAAGCTTAAAATTACATTTTTTTTTCATGTGAAAGATAATATTTTGCAAGTCCTTTTGAAATTATCACTTGTTACAAATTAATTTTTCGAGCTAATTTTGATTTCAGAAATTTGTTTTTATTGATTGCAGGTTCCTTTATTTAGATTTAATATTTTAATTTCTAAATCCTGAAATGCATCAGAGCTCTGCAAAAGAAGTTTTATTGAGGACGTTTGTAAAACGGCAAGTAGGAAAGTAAGGCCCAAAGTCTTTTCTTATTTACGGTTGGAAGTGGTGATGTCAAATTTTTATTATTTTTCGGTCGACAAATTCTTAAAACTTTTCCTTTTATTTTTTTTCTTCAACTGAATTCATATTTTTTTTTAATGTGGCATAATTTTTTATTAATTACAGGCAGTAGATCAAAAGTTGTTTTTCGAAGAAATTCTATCGCTGACCGACCAAAAAAAAAGCTCGATGAGTCACGTGGATCCCATGGGACTCTTTCGACCATTCCCATTCAAAAGGATCCGTTCATTGAAATTCATTGTTAAACCAAACGAATGGCAGTTGTTTCCTCGCGATTCATCTCTGAGATCTAGATAATACGGGAGAAACGAATGTGTTGTGGGCACTTTATTTTTGCCCGATTAAAACGAAGTGTTGACATAGAACTCTAATTGATGTCCCACAATCACATGCTAAATTTCCTATATTTAAATCATTGCCCTATGAAAACAGCAGATCGACAAATGGTTAGAGGCTTGACGACTTTGATTTCTGCACCTTGTTCCTTACCTTAGAAGGTATAATCGGGTTCACAGTTTTAGTATCTACACTTCAGGTGTTAAAACTGTGAACCAAACTGTCTTCGCTTTGTAATTATCTCATATGTTCGAACAAAGAAATTTTCTTTGACTGGATTTCGATCAAAATTGATCAACTTCTACAAATTAGTTATGAAGACCGTACAAAACATTTTTTCTGTCTGTCACAAAATGTTTTTAGTTATATTATGCTCCAGGCAGACATCATTCCAAAAATTAGTTTTTCCAATTCCGAACGATCTGAAATGTGGAGAGTCATCAAAATCTTGAGTTTGAATTTTTAAATGACTGCAATATTTCCCATTTAAACACTTCGTACCACGTTTATTGGTTCCCGGACGAGTATTTTGTTGGATATTGTAAGGCTACACCACGAACTCTGCGTATATCTGATATAATTTCTCTTAATTGTCTCTTTTCGGTCATATCAAATAGGAAATTTTTGCCTTGCGAGTTCGTGACATTCAAACCTTAAAAGTAAAGATAACAGTTCATTCATCTAATATTCTCCTAAACAGATGTTGAATAATATGAATTAGAATACTGTCTTGACGTTCTACGAGTTACAAAAATTAGTAAATCAATCAGTCTTTGTACAAATTTTAATTTGGTATTTACAATTTTTGAAAGTAAAACTTGCTTTTAAATATTGTAGGGTGTTTTACAGTAAATTTTTGAAATCGCTACAAACTTTGGTCCTATTTCTTGCAGTGATCCGATTTCTCATTGATTCGTATTCAAAGATATTAAGAGATAAATTATGTTATTTACCATTTTATTTAATTTAATAGTGACTTCAAAATAATTTTTAAAAAATCTGAAAGCTTATTTAAAGCACATATTTTAAAGGGGAAATTCACTTACATTTAAAGTGTAAATTTTGTTCGCATCTCTCAAAACATAACCCTTTCCGAATCCCTTGTTCTGCCTTTCACAAACACACTCTTTCCTCCTCGCTTGGATCAATAGTCACGGTAGTGAAAACATGAACCTGCTTAGTTATTTTTTTTCAAAGAATTTCAAATATTTTCCCCAGACAAAAACAACTCTTTCAAATATTCGCAGTCTATTTTCGCGCTAAAACACGCCATAAAAAATTGTGCTGTAAAAATAGCGATAACTTTATAAAAATCGATGATAAATCAGTTTTCTTATTTTCCTCATCCCTTTCCCAAGTACTTGAAACATAACCAAGTCATTCAAAAAACACTTTTCTTCGACTAGGCTGAAAGAAGAGTAATAAATTTAGGATCTTGAATAGGGAAGAAAGAACAACAAACTGCTGACTGTTGCACTGTCCAAGCGACGACACTTTCGGCCTCCAGATGGAGCCACTATCGACCATCAGTTCCGAATGGTACTGATTGTTCATCATTTGGTAGAACGGTCGAGTGTGCAGTTTGACGAAAACGAAATTGTGCTCGTGGGATATCGGTGTGAAAAGGGAGAGTAGCGCCAGAGCTACCTGTGACATTTTTTGTGATTTATTGAGTAAGTGAGATTTCATATTGTTTTTAATTCTGAAAACGTATTTGCTAGCTTCAAGTTCTTATTCAACTTTATATATATATATATATATATATATATATATAT
>JAOUZG010014855.1:1245117-1267397 GCA_026289955.1 Argiope argentata | reverse complement strand
ATATATATATATATATATATATATATATATATATATATATATATAGTTTTCTCCTAAAATATTTTCTTTCAAATATTATTTAATTCCATAATTTTTCTTCTTCTGAACATTTAAAATGGTAATATCAAAGCTAAAAAAGTTAAATTAATAATTAATTATTTATTTTTTTATGCGTCAACTATTTTGACGATAAAAGGAGTATCCTAAATTACAAGGTAATATAGAAGTATTTAAGAATGGAATTTTATTATTATAAGTTTATAAATCGAATGTAGGCAGTTATATTACAAATACCACACTTTATTAAAAATAAAATTTTCATATTATATGATAAAAAATAATAAATTTACTTATTAGGATATTCGTTACAACAATTCGATACAGGTTAATACATCAAAAATATTTGCTTTCATCCCATTTCTTTGCATATAAAAGCTTAAGAATTCTCAGTTATATTATGTTGTAATACAGGAAATTTCACTTTGAATTGCAAAAATTGATCATGAAATTTTCGGTTCTAATTTTCATTATAAATCTTCATCATTTCAAATAATTGCCACTCTAAATCTCATTTTAAGCTATTTTTATTGTATATTTAAAATCTATTTAACTACTTTAAGCATTATTTTGAATATTTTCTTTCGAAGATGTTTATTCTCAACGTTTTGGAAACATTTCTTAAGGGGAATTCAAAACTTTTTTTTAAATATTAAAACACATTTTATGGAAATTTTTATTAATAGATAGAAAGATTTTTTTAACTGGAAATAAACAATGAAACACACCTAGGATGGGCAGGAGAGGAGAAATACGTTTATTATTTCAATTCAAAGAAAAAAATCCAAAAAAGTTGATATCATTTACAATCTTTACAGTACATTTGACTACGAATTTAGCATATAATTTATAATATAGTTTTTTTATAAAGTTTTGACCAGATTTAACGTATTTGTTTCAGTTTGCAGCGTTTAGGTATTATTTTGATGAGAATATATATATATATTTATTAATTCTTAGCTTTCTTTCAATATTGGTAAAATAAATGAGATATCAATCAGTTCTATTAGAAAATTAACTAGTACTTAAACAAAAAAAACGTGACATTATATATATATATATATATATATATATATATATATATATATATATATATATATATAATATACACACACACAGAAAGAGAGAGAGATGTGTTGTGTGAAGTATCAATTTTGAGTTGAGAGAGTCGTCCCGCTAATAATTCTCATGAAAAATATTTGAAGTTTACACTTTTATAGCTAATTAATTAATTAAATGACGATCGTAATAAAAAGTTAAAAAGGAAAAAGATGTGTTTTCAAAACATTCATTTAATATATTACTTAAACATTATTTTGGGTCAGTTGAATATATGAATAAATAAATTCACCTTGACTAACCTTGAACTTTCGAGGTCATGACGAGGTAACATGACGCTGAACCGAAGAAGTTGATAGCAAAAAGGCCTCAAATTCAATTTCCTAAAATTTCCTTAATATGGCGAATTGTGGAACTTTTTTTTTTAATTATTTCTAAAATATACTTCATTTTCGGAATTTCTCAAGTTTTTATTGAACCTGCCATGGGATTCTCAACGATTTGTCTTGGGTGTAAATAGAACGACAGAACTTCTGTTTTAGAACCGTTTTCCGCAACCAATTGAAATAAAAATTTGATACAGAATGACACTTGTTGTCATAAAATTACTTACTAAATTTGGTACTTGTAAATTAATGCATTTTTGAGTTATCATGTTTACATGTCTTTGAAAGTATAGACCGACAGACAGTCAACCTCTGATTGGGTTTGACCTACAATTTGATAAGTGTCTACTTTATAGATGTAAAATCCTTGCATCGAATTTTATATATCCGGCAATGGGATCGTTTGAACTGAGTCTAAATTCTGAAAATTCTTCAAAGTCTCGGGTTCGAATCTTTTCGCAGGTGCAACACTTTCTCTATACTTCGCACGCTAGAAAACAAAAAGAATTCTGCCCAGTCATTGTAGAACTAAGCGTAATCAACGAACATCCATGAAATGGCTGTAAATGCACTAAATCATTTGTTTTTTGATAATCTCCGTTTTTTATAGTTTCCACGAAAGAGCACGGAAAAGTATTGAAAATAGCATTTTTAATGTCAATTTAATGTTTAGAAAGTTTGCGAGGCTCTGTCATTCGCTATGACTTTTGGATTGTCGTGAAATATTAAATGCCTGTATTTTTCACTCCTTTGAAAGGACATTGTTATTCGTGGGTGCATTGACTTGCAAACAAGTAAATAATCAATTGGTCTAATAGCAAACGAGCTAATACATAAAATGATTAAAAGTATATATATTTTCTTTAAACGTATACACGTTTTGTATACTTAGTAACGCAGATGACAGACAAAAAATCTCTATAACTTTGATATTTTTATGAAGTTCCTAAGTCCATTGAAGATGAAAAACAAAGTTCATTCAACTCAAAAATTTTGGTGTGAATACTAATTATTTATCGCAATGTTTTCTTCGACTATTATATACACAAGGAGAGGCACAGAAATAATTCAAAAAGCGTTTGTCCCCCAAAGAGGTCTAAACCATTGAAAGTCATAAAAATACTTTATTGATACTTTTATGATTAGGAAGCGTCAGGTGACTTAATGAGCCTTACACTGGAATGTAATTTAATATAACTTTTAACCAGCAACCGTAAGTAAATTATATTCATTTTACTTAAAGCTTTCAAAAAACTAAACTTGAGATTAAATCTAGCATGAGATTTGCAGTGTCTGAAAGTTTACTCTAGTTTTACCATTAAAAAAGTCTAAGTTGTACCAATTGTACAAAAAAGATTAATAATCTATGATGATATTAAAAAAATATTATTCTTTTAAATCGAAGGAAAGCCTTAGTTTTGTTTTGAGAAAGACTGTGATCATAGAAATTATTTCGCATTGTTTGTTACATTCAATTAGTTAAAATACCATTTTTTTAAAATTTTTACACGATTTTGGCATTTAGTTTTCCTTTCATCGTTAGAGGCTCCTCTCGAATTTAATGAAGTCTGAACATCTCAGTCCACGTCCTTACTATCTATAATACTTAATTGGTATTGGGTTGCGTGCTTAGTTTTCTGCACTACATCTCAAAAAAAATATGTTTAGTCTTCAATTTTATTTATACTTTGAATTTGAATGATTAATTTTTAAAATATTCGGACTCACTTTATTTTTTATTTTAATAATTTATTTTGAATTAATTTTCAATGCGTTTATAGGCTTCCAAAGGGTTTTTTTCCTTCTACAATACAAACAATTAATTACAAAAGATAAAATATCATTTTAAAATTAAAAGTTTTATTATCCCTCTATTGAATAAATACTGTAATTATTATCTACTCTTTTAAATTTTATTGTAATATTAAATTTATTAAAATACCTTCAATCACATGAAACTGAAATATTAGTATTTCTTTTAATAAAATATAACTAACACATGAAATAAAAAAAAATCATGTAAAACTAATACATGAAAGTTTTTATATAATTTCTAGCTTACTTTAAATTTTAATATCCAGGAGAGTTAAAAGTAAAAGTCCTAAATTATAAGCAAATTAGTTATAACCATAAAATTATCAGCAAATTTTTAATCCTAATTATCTGCATTCTCTCTTTAAAAAATATGACCGCATCTTTTTCTGACGAGTGATTTTTAAATTGAAACAGGGGCATTTCCACTGAGACGACTTGAAGCAAAACCAAATAACGACTGACAAAAAAAAAAAACGAAGAGATGAAAGAAAAATATTATGTGAAAGGGAGAGCAACAAACGAGCGAAAATGCTCTCTCCAAAATTTTCTCATATACTCGATAAAATGTGCGTTTTTTAACCAGAAATCTCTGGCGAAGAATAGATACGGATGAGGCAGTTCTTTGGCGGTTTTTTAGCGAGGCGGTTTGTAACAATAACCAGAACATCGAGTGTGTATTTTGGACATGTTTTTCGAAACTGATTGAAACCAAAATTGGACACAGATCTATATTTGTTGTCAAAAAATCATATACTGAATTTCATACTTTTAAAACATTATTTTTATCATGTTTACATGTTTGTGAAAAAACTGACCGACAAATGGTTAATGCCTTGATTAATTTGGTTTCAAAGTTAATAAATACCTACACTTTCGATATTAAATCTGTGAAAGAAATTTTATTTATTTAAGTATGTTTACTTTGTTACTATCGTGTCAACTAATATTCAAGTAGCCGGACAGGCAGATTGTCCTGGAATGGATGTGTGTCCTGATAGAAATCTACGAATATATCAAAATTCATTCTTTTAATTCAAAGAGGTTTTGAAATATCTTGTTCACAGCTATGCGGATATAATTCCGAAAATGCCTTTTTCGGAATTAAAGAGATCTGGAACGTGTAGATGCTTCAAAATATAGAATTGATTTTTTTTTTTGGAGATTACAATATTTTCTTTTTATATACTTCGTATGCAAAATAAAAAAGTTTTAAAACAACTATCTGCTGGAGCAGTTTAATCGGTACAATGGAAGGATTCTGTCATTTTCGTCTTCAATGATTGGTGAGCGAACGTTAATACCGTCTGATGCTGGTCACTTTTCAGCGGCCCCCACACAGTATGAGTTAAATGAGTTGATTCGTTCTTTGTCTTCTTTTTTTAAATTTTTATTACTATTTTTTTTCTTCTTTGTTCATTGAATTTTTAGGATAGAAAATAACTGAATTAGTTTAAAAATGACTTATCGAGATTTTAGAATAATTCAAGGGTGTCTGCAATCTCTCATCCATTTTGGACTATCCAGGTACAACTTTCAATCAAAAATTTCCAAGAAGAAATTTTTTGTCATTAGAACAAATTTAATTTCCCAAATTTAAGAAATTTTTTAAAAAAGGAAAGTTTTATAATTCAAAATATTAATAAACAAATAAAAAAGAAATTTCATAACTATCAACTAAATTTTCGTTTCACTATACTTCAAAAATAGTTTCAGGAGCCTCCAAAATAAATTATTGTTTAAAGTTTGTTGTTTTTGAAAATTGAAACAATAACATTTCTTATTACTCTTCTTAAAATAATTTTCACCTTTTTGCCATGCTTTCACAACTTCACTTCATTAATTTTGCCGTGGAGGTGTGTAAAAAAGCTATTTTAACTTTTTTTTTCAATGTGAATGTTTTTTTATAATTCATATTTAATTATCAATTAAATTTAATAATTGAAAATCAAGGAACAAAATATTACTTTTACTATTAAGGCATCCTGTAGATTAGCATTAAAAAAATGTCCCTTCTGTAAAGTAGGAAACCGCAATGCAGGACTTTTCCCCTCTCTCAGAAGTCTGAACAAATGATTTTCTCTCCGTGCCATTCATACATTAGGCACGATTTTTCCTACAAAAATAGAATTTAGTGAAGACTGGCGAGTTAGCTTTCAAGCTTCTTTCTTTATTTATTTCTGTCCCTCGAACTCGTCTTGTGACATTTCCTTGAAATGATCTTTGATTTTTGTTTCAATTTAAGCCAAGACGTTTGTTTTAGAACTGGAAGTGTATGATTTGATGCGATATTTATAATGATAAATGCTCGTTCCGCTTTCTTGGGCACCCTGTATTTATCATTTTAATCACATTAAAGAGGCGTTTTCACCTATAGCAATTTCAGCTTATTTTATTTTACCCTTGAAGTGGCACAATGTGGTGCAAAAATAATTAGCTAAGATGTTCTGAAAAAATAATTAAAATGTTTAACTTTGCATTAAAAATAAGGAACTTCGGAACTCCATATAGCTGAAATCGGTGCAATTTCTGACATGATTCATTCCTCCACTATAAGAATAGATATCCTATTCAGCCGTAATTAATACGACAGTGGAGTAGAAAGCGTTTATTTAAATTTATTGTTAAAGGTTGTGCATATGCCTCCTTAGAACTTATCCTGACTTCCTTATTTTTTGAAAATAAGTTTTATCTTCTAAAGCTTGCATAAATAGATCCGAACCATCACCTTGCTCCTTAAACCAACTTCTCAAAGACTTAATAAAGAATTCTGTTTTCACCTGATTGCGTTATTAAATGCAAGTAATCGGAGGTCCGGAAAGAGAAGAAGCTCTGAAATGGATTCTACGCGTGAGTGTTGCGAAGTAACTTCGCTTTCCTTTTCAACACTTTGCGTAGAATTCGAATAATTTATGGAGATGATAAAAGAGCTGAAAACCAGATTTTCTAATTTATTTCGATTATTTTTTAGTGATGCCTACAATCATTCATTTTTTTTCTAATTTTGAAAAATATTAGACATTTATGACAAATTATTATTATTACTAAATATTTTTAGAGCAAATAATTTCTTAGTGTCTATTTGTTTAATTATTTTTGCAAACGAATGTGATATCGTTCAGAAAGAAAGCGATTTAAAAAACCTGCAAAAAAAACAAACCTTTTAACTGTTGTTGTTTTTTTGGGGGGGAGGGTTAAGAAGAAGTTATACTTTTCAAACTGAGGACATGAGAGATTTCATTGCAGCTTTTTTTATGTGAATGACAAAATTGCTTGCCATGATAATTTCAGTATTGTTTTGTCAGAGATATCACATGATAATAGATGCACAGAATTATCGCGTGTACATGCACAGTATCTAAACTATCTGCTTCAGAAAACGACATCTACATCAAGATTTGTGTTGACACACTACAGCTTTTAATTTATTCAAGTCAATTTCAAAGTCGAACGCAAAGTTGCGTTTTGAGATCTGATATAAAGCTTTCGATTTATGATTGGTCGACAACATTAGTGCGCACTATTTTCCACAAAATTCACTGGGTAACAGGCTCGATGAACGATAAATTTGTTTTTAATCCTGAATAATTTGCCAAAACTCTGGTAGGCACTGTGTTTCTGAACACAGTTTGTGTAATTGAAACGTTATAATTATGAAAACTTTCTCAAACTCTGAAAGACTTTTTTGTCTGGTGGGGGAGGGAGAGAAAAAATCAAAAAGCGGGAAGTCTAGATCTCTTGTTCCCGTTAAATCCTAAAAATAATTTTTATTTAAATTATTTTTGAGATATCTTCTTATTGCACAATGCAAAGAATTGACACATTTTTGGAGATTGTAAAAATTTAACAGCAATGCATTTGTATTTGTATAAAGCACAAATGTACGTTGCATATAAATAGCTCATATTACTTATTGTTGAAAAGCCAAATGTAAATAAAACATGATTTGAATATTTCAGAATCCTCACTGATTATTTTTTACGATTACATTCAAACTTCGCAGAGCTAATTAAGGGTGCTGCAAAATATTATTGGCAGAAGAGTTGTCATCTCCATTCATTCAGAGGAAAGAATACATAATAAAATTAAGATTATAGAAATAAACGTCAAAGATTAATCTGGCGCAAAAATTGTTTTAGTCGTCTCCAGATGTATAATCGCTATGGCTTAACTATGAAAACTGATGCTCATAATTTCCAAACTATTATCTCAAAAAATTATTTTTTAGATTATTGAAAAAAACTAAAAAAAAATCCATTTAATTATATAAATTTAATCTCATTGCAATTTTTTTTTTTTCATTTTTAAACTTTTTTCCATATTTTGGTCCATAGTCTGCTTTTAATGCTGTGATAAAATTCAAACTCCGCCATCAAAACACTCGATTGCGTGTTTTTACCTATGTTAAAATTGATTTTTAAATTTTTGTTTTATTTGAATATTAACTCTGAAATAGGATTTTAACTTCCATTGTTATTTCATACCATATGCTTCTCTTAATTCGCTGTCACCTTAATTAATAGTACACTGATTCAATTGAAGTTATGTCTTTCAGTTGGATTAAAGTCGGAATTTTTTTTTTAAAAAAATACATTCCGTATTAATCATTTCACATTTTAAAAAAGTCGATGATCTGGATGAACAAGCTGTGCTGCAACCCGCTGGTTCAGCGCCTTGGCGCTTCTCTGCGTCGCCTGGAATTCTGGCAACCCTATATTTGTTCGTATAAAAATTTTATTGCAGATTTAATCATGTTCTGATAGCGAGCAACCGGCGCTATATCCGGTATGAACCAGGTTATACTTGGCAAGAATTGTTAATATAGTTTAGTTAGTAAATAAATGTTTGTTACTGTTCGGACTGTTCAGTTATGTTCTGTGTTTTACTGACTCACTGAACGAATATTGATGGAGAAGGTAAAAGGAAACCTCTTCAAAATTCCACAAGCTGGCCATCAAAAGTGACTAGTTGTCAATGAATTCTTTTAATAAGTATCGCAGTCTCAAACTCACATTTAAGTAAGATCTACATTTATTAATGTCTCCTCAAAAATCATGCCTCTTTCTTAAGTAAGAGGCGAGTGAGGACAATTCGATGCTGTCATTTTCTGAGAAAAAAGATTCTTGAAAACCATATTAATTGATTTTTTTGAAGAAAAAGATATTTCATTCATTAGTGCTAAACGTAATCACACAATTTTATCAATGTTCTGTCAAATAAAGTTCTTCAATGTTGATTGATTTTACTTATTAATTGATTGATTTTTGGACTAAAAAACTGATCAGTTTGAAAATTTACCAAAATATTTTCAACCTCTCTGCTTAGCGAATTAGGACGCTAAAAAATTACAACGTTCAGAATAGAAAAAGATCAGTTTGTCCAAAAGTTTTAACACTGTCGTAACAAAATATCAATGATATCAAAAATAAAACTCGAAATGAACATCAGCGAAAATTGAAGAAATAAAAAAATCAAAAAGGTTGAAAATTTCGTATATAGAAAATATATTTGCATGATGTTTTTTTATACAAATGTAATTTTAGCATATCTATTTTAAGGTAGAAAAAATATTCGATAAAAAAAGAAGAAGAAATTGCTAATTCATCACCCACTACTTCATTCTCTTCTTTTGAATTTATTGATCCAGCCTAGCCTGGCTTGCATTTTGACACTTTTGTGTTATTATTCTTAATAAGCAGCCTAGGGATGCTCTATCATCTGTCATGTTTGCCCATTTCAATAAGGCTGCAGTGATCTTGTCAGTTTTTAGGTATTTAAATCGTTTCAAGTGTCTTAAAGCCCTTTCGAAGATTTTATAACAGAATTTCGGTTTAAAAAAATTATCAACAACATATTTCCCATTTTTTTACTTATTTGCCACATTCTTATTTTTCTTTTTATGTCTCTTTTTTAAGCTGCACTCCTCTTCCCCACTTCACGTTTCTTAATTAATCCTTAGAAGAAGTTTAACCTTAAAGTAAATATAAAGAGTCAAGATTCAGATCAACAGATGCAAAAAAAATCACAAAAATATCTATCTAAATATTGTTACAAGTGGGCGAACGCGCGCTGAAAGCGAAAACGTTGGCGGCGCTTTACAAGATGCTTCGCGCCAGCCGAGTTGACTTTGTGAGAGGAATATTCTGGTAACCCCGAGACAATTCTGGTTGCGCCGTGTTTTTTCTCGGCACTTTCACCCGGCTATATAAGAGACGGGCTACCGCTTTTCGGCAGTTGATCTCTCAAGGAAGAGAAGCATTTTGCAGGACTAGCGGATTTTCGCTTGTTATTAGTGAGCTGTGTTTGCGTTTGCTGTTAACGCTGTGTTATTGAGCTCGCTGTGATTTACTATTGCTGTGCTATACTATAGCTGTTTTGAAAACTGTGTTTATTATGCGTAAGACTTGCATTTACTCTGTAAGTGACTGATTATTGCTGGATTGTGTTTTCTGAAGTTTTACTTTTTCAAGTCATCCTGTATATACCTGTAAATAAATTTGCTTGTGCTGTCCTCAAATAAAGTCCATTCAATCCGAACCCGCTACGCTAAAAACGTAACAATATGCTTCCGCTTATGCAATTTCCCACCCTTTTTGAATTTCGATTACAATAAGGACCGGATTTTCCACCTCATTTCATTTTGCATTTCTTATTTTGAACAAAATCTATAAAAGCTTTTTGATAACAGTCTGACTTATAATTATTTTATTGATATCTTTTTTGATTAATAATTCGGTTCTCCTTACTGAGAAATTTTTTACAGAATCTTTTTTCTATTAAAAATTTCTGTTGTTTTTTTTATATTCAGGCTATTATGTAACAAATAATTAAATACAAATAAAATGTCTTAAGGGCAAAATGTTATTCAAAATAAAATTTATCGGTTCTTAAAACATTCATCAGAAGTTTTCATAAAATGTTATTGAATCATTCTTAAGGTATGAAAAATTATATACAAAATTCGTATTTTCTCCCCTTAACACATTCGCTGCCACTGACGCGCTGGCGCGTCAGCATGGCGCTACCTCCCATGCCGGTGACGCTCTGGAGCGACAATCGAGTATGATAAGTAAACTGCTTTAGTTTTAATTCGGATTTGGAGGTTGAACGATGAGGTTTTTGTGGCACGTTAGTGAAGCATTATTTTTACTAAACACGAAAATAAAAGGTTTTTCTTTTTTTCTGGCTTTACTATTAAAATATTAGGAACGTTTTTAATCATTAAAACACTTTTTTTTAATTCGGCTTCTGAGGATGGATATATAAATTTTGTTGGCAGCGAATGTGTTAATATCAAAAACTAATAAAACATTCGAAAATATTGTAATCTTTCAGATTATTAATACCATTTAAAATATATCTTATAATTATTCTTCTATTTTTAACTGATAATTTAGTTCTTACTGTTTAATGTCGTTGAAACAACTGTCCTTATTTCAAATGTAAAATTGTTTAATTTTCCTTTTAAAATCTGGAACAATAATGCATGAAGCTCACTTCTATAAAAAATTATATTTAAATATTTATTTATCCAAAATTCCAGAAGTATATTCTTAAACAATAAGGAAGGAAATTAAGAGCTGTAACTAAAAACATAATGCGCATGAAATGCTTTAAAATAAAAACAATGCCTGAAAACACATAAATTTAAAATGGCTTTGTGGCAGTCGACGATGTCAGTAAAAATAGTATTTATGTTGATCGGACGAATAAAAATATCGAAACAACTTTTTTTGCATGAGATGGCTGGTCATCTGCTTGTTAATAAAAAAATGAATATAAAAAAGCATTTCTACATCCTCTCATAATGTGAAATTATTTCTTGGACTTATTTAAAAACAAACTTTTCTCACAGTGGTTTTAAAATTCTTTATTTTCCAACTTTCCTTTTTAGCCCCATAAGCTTAAGAGCTTATTTTAAATTTTTTAAGTTCCCCGAAGTAGATTTTATTTTTTATGGCGTCATTGTATTTTAAACATTCTGATACAAAATTTCATAATAACAATATGACTTAATTATATATTTTAATTATGAAACATATAATTAAACTGCTTATTTTAGAATATAAATCAATTTTGTAATGTAATTCATATAGAATACAGTTGCTAAAAAGGATTTGTATATTACTTGTAAATAGATTTTATTCCGCAAATAACAGGGGAATTGTCGAAACTAGTTTACGAGTCAAAATTTAAAACATGAGAGAGATTTAATAAGATTTATTTAACCTTTTTTAATGCTGAAAAATGTTCCTTTAATTTAAATATTGTTTTGGGTGATTACGTGTTTTCGAAAGCCAATGGAGATTAAAATTCACAAATTAAAACGGCTACCTCTCTACTTCATTTTGTGAACATATATTTATATTGTCAATCACTAGGTCTGACTAAATTAATTTACTAAACGAATAAAAAAGTAAAGTGAAGTTTCATTGTGCCAAAATTTAGAAAACAGACGAATCGAACATTTTCGTTTTCTATAGTGTTAAGATGCTTGTAGGAATGCTCTCCACTGACAAAATCCACGAATAAAATGAACAGAAAATGTAACTAATTAAAATGTAAGGTAAAATGTAATAAAATAACAAGGTTTTAATATTTAACAAATTAAGGGTATCATGATGAAAATTAAGCCTAAACTATTTCACTGAGATGAAATATTTAATGATATCTCCGACGAACCAACTAGTCACTAAAGGTGACTAATATTAAATATACATTTCAATTTCTTACTACAGCATTCAATATACGTGTTTATTGTATAACAACTTTAACCTTCCCTGTGAATCCATGTTATGCAATAAATACTTCACATTTTTAAAAATTACTGAAATATTAGTAAGATTTCAATGAAAATGTATAGATAATTAATAAAATATATAGTTAATATTTCATTTGGAAAAATAATGAAAATCATTTCATTCTTAACAACGCTGGATCTGAGTAAAAGGATTTACAAATGAGACGGATGTAAACAGAGGGCTGTTCTACTTAATTTTGTTTCCATGGAAGGAAAACACTCTTTTGGAGTGTGATACCTGAAATAGAATCCATCCCTTAGTCACACTCGCCCTTGTTTTTAACTGAGACGGAATCATCCCCTATTCCAAAATCGAGACTTTGCCACCAGATCACTGCGACCTCACAGAAATCACGCAGAAAAGTCTTTAATCTTATGTTTATGATGCATTATAGATGCCTTTTATTATTTTAAATCGAGTACGATTCCTGAACTTAAAACAACAGTATGGTGAGCATCATTCGGAGCAAACGCCTTATTTAAAGCTCTGGAAATAAGTCTAATTGAAATTTTGGAAATTGAATTTTTGTATTTCATTAATTGAGATTCAGACTTCAATAAAAGATTTTTTTCTGCAATTAAAATGTGTAATTATAACTTAAGTTAAATTTTACAGAGCAATAAAACACTTCTATATTCTTCTACATTATTCATCTGAGCACTGATCGCTTTAGTTATTATTGACCACTTTAATCCTGTTAGAGAAAGTAAACTCCTTTATTCTATCTCTCTATATAAAAGGTTAACATACGTGACACAAAAACCGTTGCCATTACTTATTGTCGAAGGGTAATAGTCTTAAATAAACAAAAAAAAATTCACGCGATATATACTTCATTGAATAATTTGTTAATGTTAAATTCAATGTTTTGCTTGAATAATTATTGGTGCAAAATATTTTTAGACATTTTCTAGAGAATTTTCTCTAAAAAATTCCATTCTATCAGTGAATGGAAGCTATACATTGAAAAAAAAATCTTCAAACAGAAAGCTTAATCGAGTGCAAAATAAGACTTTACAGTAGCCAGATGGATAATCAATATGATTTAACTAAGGAAATTAATGTTCATTTCCAGTTATCTCACAAACACGGTTTTTGCATGGTCCCAAAAAATTATCTTTTTAATGACATCAATTTCATTTCCATTCTATTTTTCTCTTAATTTTACTAACATTTTCAAATTCAATTTAATACACAAACGATTTGGTACATTGTTTTTAATTGTTGAGAGGGAATTCAAATTCATTCATGAAAACATTCAAATGCTTACTTTTGTGTTATTGACTTTGTAGTAAGATTTTCACTTTCACTTTTATTTTGTAACTAGCTGCCTTTGGCGACCAGTCTTTTCGCAGATATTAATGTTAGTTAAAATTTCAAGTTACGAACAAATATTTTATGCAACTTGTCTCTAATAGCTCCTTCACCAAAATATATTAAGTTTCAAATTTTGATAGCCATATAATTCACACTTACTATTAAAAAGGTCTTTAGCCATAGTGTACTGTGTATTTCTCTAACTTACCGTCAGCACCCGCAACATTTCAGCTTTAAATTAAAGTGGTAAAGTTATATTTCAATCAATATAAAAAATTAGTATAAAAATATTTTATTTTGATTTGCAATCAATATACAAAAATATTTTCACTGAAACCAAGCGTTCTTTAAAAAATATATACTCTTTCCCACTTAAATATTACCTGCACTATATAATAAATTTTATAATTTATGTGATATCTCAAGAATTATTCTACAAAAATTTCTCATATTCGTCAAAAAATTCAGTTTTTGGTTTTACTGGCAAAAGGATTTAAATGAAGTTAATAAAAGCATTTTATTTTGTTTTTGTCTAAATTTTATGCAGTCCTTTGATCTTAAGGAATCATATTCTGCGAAATATTCTTGACATTGTTACTTTTAAATAATAAAAAAATGAACTTTACTATAGTATGTTATGAAATAGGATCCATTTATGAAATTTTGAATTGAAGAGTTTAGAACAATCAACATTTTCATAATCTTAGACCAATCAGTCTTGAGAAATCCTTGGTGCTGATTAAGGTAACTCTTTTCATTTAAAATATTAGTATCTCAAGAATATTTAGTTAAATATGACGCGCAGGGTAGAATATCTATGCAAAAATTTAAAATTTATTATTAATCGAAGCATACACTAATTCAAGTTGCATAAAATACGATTATTTATTTCATTTAGGCATTTTCTTATCAGATATATGCGTCGAGTAATAAAGTTCTAGAAATTAGCTGTTGGGCCCTGATAAGAGCAAATATTCTTTATATATTAAACTATATATGCCTTAAATAAGACTGAATTATTGAATTAATAATACTATTTTAAAACGTCACAGAAGCTTTTCGCTTTAAAAAATATTTTTCGGTTTCTTCCATAAAAAATATTTTTTTAATGAAAATATTTTCATATTCCTAGGCCAATTAGTCTTCAGAAATTCTAGCCGTTATTTGGGGTATCATTTTTGAGAGGGTCGGTAAAGTGGTCAAAAATCTCCAATTTTTATTGAATAGTAATTTTCAAATGTTCCTAAATCAGTCGCCTTTAGAGACTGATTTAGTTGATTGTGATGCAACACTTTTTATTTAAGATATTGGCGTTTCAAGAATAGTTTCATAAATATGATTCAAAAGGCAGAGAATCTAAGTAAAAATTTAGTATTCCTTATTTAATGCAGCAAATGTAAACTCAAGTTACATAAAATAAAATTATTTACTTCTTTTAGACCATTTTGCTACACGTATTTCTATTATTAAAGGTTTACAAACTAGCCGTTGGGCTTTGAATTGAAAGGATGTATAATAAACCATGTTTGTCTGAAAGAAGGCTGATTCATTGAATTAATAATACACATATCATAAAAGATGGTAGAAACTTTTTTCTTTTTAATATTGTGTTTTATATTTATTTCACATCTTTGGGACACGTGATGAATAGTACATTTTTATAAAATATTTCTCTTAAAGTTAACTTATTTTTTTAAATTGACCTTTTACCAGTGTAATGGTAACACGTTGATAAAAGCTAATGTTTTCCATGCACTCGCAACGTGCTCGGGCAAGTAAACTTTTTATTTTTATTTTGTTTGAAATAAATTGTTGCAAACGATAATTAAAATTTTTTAATTCATTAAAAATAGAAAATTTATGTGTATTTCAAAACATTGGTATCATTGAAAGGATAATTTTTTGAACTTTAACGAGGTATAAAAATTATTTTTGAGCGGGAATATTTTCGGAAATTATAGCGGGAAAAAACCAAAAGTTTGCTTAATTTTTAATTAAATAAAAATATAATTAGAAGTGACAAAAAAATATTTCAAAATGCAAATTCCAGATCCGTATACAGATGCCAAATTTGGTAGCTGTAGGTTGAACTGTCTGGCCTGTAGAACGCCAACAGTTTTACAGATCTGCCGATCTACTTAAAATCATAAGAGAAAAGAAATCATTCGACTAATTTTTTTTTCCTTCTCTCTCTCTCTCTCTCTCTTAAGTTATCGCATAAGAAACTGTTTTAATTTCTTTTGCCTCGTTCAAGAGGTTTCTTGAAAGGAGTTTGTACTTAATATAAAGAACAATCATTTCTTGAACAATGTTATCTTCTTTTCAAGTAGTTTTACGTGCTAGGACTGTTATCTCATTAAAAATGCGAAAGAAAGCACTCACCGATCATAAATTTACTTTTAAGAGAAGCAGATGCGGGGAAACTGCACATTTCAGGAAATACTAAAATTATATTGTGAATGCCATCTTATAGTGAAGCAATAACGGTTCCATAAATGTTACAAAAAATACGGTGTATTTTTTAAGCTAGCAAAATTATTTATAGTTAATATCAATAATGTGTATTTAATTTGGTGTATCCTGTATTATTTATTGCAGTTACTTCACATTATCAAAAACACTGAAGGTGTCGAAAAATGTTGAAATTAGAGTAGAGAAACTATGATTTAAATTTTAATCACTAGAACAAGTTCCGATTATTAATTCCCATTACAATTCTGGATAAATTAATTTCCCCTGTGTTTTTTCAATTTAATTGATGCACTTTTGTGATTCATTTTGATAATTTATAATTTACCAACTCCCCCCCCCAAATCTCACTTTTAATTATACTCGAAATATATTTTGAATACAATTAAGATTCGGATTCCTCCCCCACCTCCTAATCTAATTTCATCAATTTTTACCATCCAATGGTCACTCTTCTTTTTCTTATACAAACATTTTCCATTTTCACCCGCATTTTCTTCGTTCATCTGAGTAAAATTTTCTAATACTAGAAAATATATCTTATAGTACAAAAGACTGAAAAACCATTTACCTCTTCTAAATTATTATTATTTAAAAAATTGATCCTAAATTTACCTCAGTATATTTTTTAACTGTGGCGTGAGGAATGCATGTCCCGGGGGGAGGAGGGGCCTCAGTGTGGAAATACTATACCCAACATGAGAAAAATTGAAAGAGTATTATTTTTAAAATTTTGATTCTTCGCGTCCAAAGCACGTAACCATTTTATTCCAGATTTTGCAGATATCTGGGGGCTAGTCGTAAGGTCTCGATTTCAGAGCCGATGACCCCCAGGTTGAATAAAGATGCGCCGCGTTCGTGGATCTAGGGCGCATTAAATAGGACGTTCTACGCTAAACATGTCCAAAAGTCCAAATTGAAAGAATGAGTGAGCTCTTGTATCATCTGATCGGATTTCAAAATAACGAGATCCGTTTCAAAATAAATTTAGGGCCACTTCAAAACGAAGCGTTAATGTAATCGAACTAAATTAAGTATGCGCTTTGTAAGACACTCAACGTATTAACGTACAACACTGAAGATTAGTCTTGTTGCGTCATCTTCTATAGCACGAGAGGCCACGATGGCTTTGCGCTAAGGTTTCGGTTTTGGAATCGGAGGATTCCTTGAGACCCAAAAGCCACCATGCAAATATGATGGTGTATGCTAAGTCTCACAAAATCTGATGTCTTCTCCCTAATATGATACGGTTTCGGGGGACAGTGTCACCTCAAGTGACGACTTCGTAATTTGAACCTGGTTTAAAATAACGAGGTATGTCCTATAATAACCTTAGAGTTTATTTAAAATGAGACTTAAATAGAATGAGACTCGGCCTATAAAAAGATGCTGTTGCTACATTTGAACTAATGTACTGCAAATGCAAAATGTGATATCTTAAAATAGTTGTTTCCTTTTTGTTTTTCCTTAATTTTGCTATTGCATCCGATTTTTTTATTAATTTTAATTTTGCATATTTATTAAATTATATAGGCTGTCATTATGAGCTTAGTTGATTGGCAAGACCTATAGACAGGAATTATTTACGTAAAAAATTTAAATAACTAGTTTTTCTAAATTTCTAATAGTCATGAATTATTCTTTTTATAACATTACTCACAAATTAATACCTTTTTCGGTCATTTGCTACATATATTTAAATTCTCACACTCTCTATTCTTAGTAGTAACCATGTTTTGGGGAGCGGAGGTTATAAAAAAATTAACGTATGAGGTATTTTTCATTTGATATTTTCCAATACTTGTATTAGAGCAGTATTCAGAAAAATGGCTATAATACTGTAGTATATAGCCATTTTTCTGAATAAAATGACTATAATACCTGCAGTATTAATACTCATTTAATTTTAAATGTGCACATGGATATTCAATTAAAAGTAATGCAGGAAGAAAGAACAAACAAGAAAGGGCAATTTTAATCGCAAAAAAGTCTAAGACTCTAGGAAATTTACAAATTAATCTATACGCATATAATCGGCCGTGAACAATGGATTATTCTATTAATAATTATATTTTCTAAATACTTTATGAAGGAAATTATAGACGTGGAATATGTTTAAATTAGAATGAAAAAATTAAAAATCGGGAAAAATTAAATACAAAGCAAGAAAAAAAATCTCTTGGGTTATATTGGGGATATGTGGCGTTTTGATGTGCAGAAAAAGTTTAATTTCTAAGAAGTTATTTTAAAGCAAAAATATTGCAGCGCGCAAGCTCTGCGACTAAAATAAGAACCACGGAAAAATGTTACGAAATGTGTCATCCCTAAATAGCCAGATTTTGAAAGTCAAATGTACTCTATTAAAATCTCAAATGGTAAAAATAGATTTTTGGAGAGAAAAAAAGTAAATATTTTATAAATTAATAACTGTAATCGGAATATAACTGCAGTTATTGTAAATGTCTTATTATGTGTAAAACAAAGCCCTGCCATCGAATCGGCCAGGAAAGTAGGTTCGAAAAACGAGATCTATTTATCCAAATGTATGATATCTCTAAATTTCACATCGAAAGCATTTTATTGGCATATTAAAAACAAATAAAGTCGTTTGATGAATGATTTATGACTAAATGGAAAATTCCGGGAAGTAATATTAAAAAAAATAACTTTCAGAATTGACACTTTGAATGGATTTCAGAAGTTAGACGTAAAACACATACTTCTGACCTTCTTCATCCTATATCTATCGCTGATCATTTCTTCACTAATGGAATGTAATTATTTTCAATCGTCCGTTGTTAGAAAAATTTATTCCCAAATAAAAGAAAATAAATTTTGGTGCTTGTTATTTTTTTCTTCTAATTATTAAAAGAATTGCTGAAATTAGCATCTTATCTGCTCTTTCATTTCCGAAGATTATTAATTGATAAATTAATGTCAAAGTAACGAATTCACTCAACTTTTCCAATCTTTTAAGTTGAATTCCGGTTACTTTCATTTTTAAATTCCGTTTCGAAGTAATAGTAGAGTTACATTAGGACGGACCTCAGCATTTAAAACCGTTTTCTGATTATGAAATCGACACTTGAGCTAGCCTCTCTACTTCCCAAATTTCTGCACCATCTCAATGGGAGGACATTTGGTATCTTCGGATTTAACTGCTGTTACTAATGGGACTGAATCTGCAAATATGAAGTTCTTCTAGTCTTTCTGAAATCATGTGTTTGAAATTGATCAAAATTTTATGAAGCAAGAAAAAATTAAAAGAGGCTTGAACCTTTACATGTAACACTAAAGCATAATAATACATTAAACTTGATTCGTCTATCTTTATATTATTTTTAAAATACATTCTTTATTGTAGCAATAATACCCT
Organism: Argiope argentata; assembly: GCA_026289955.1. Lineage (NCBI taxonomy): Eukaryota > Metazoa > Arthropoda > Arachnida > Araneae > Araneidae > Argiope > Argiope argentata. Next base: position 1,248,120 of record JAOUZG010014855.1, on the reverse strand, counting down.
GCATGCAAAAGAATGCATTTATTATTGAAAGATTATAAGTCCAATGAAAAGATGAAAAACAATGGTATAAAGAAACATTTTTAAAAATATTTTTAAACATGCAGTAAAATCAAAGAAAAAATGATTTAGAAATTAGATCACTGAAAAGTGAATGTCTTGAATTTTCAAATGCGGTAAGAATAACTTTTGTGCAACTGTACGATTGAAGAAATCGTTAACATTTCAAGTAAACGAAAGAAGGAGAAATTAAAAATTATGAAATTGGCCGCGAAAGAGATTATTTTGAATATTTTGAGGGAAGTTTTTGTTAATAGCAACTTGAATATAGAATTTCACACAATAAAGAATGTTTGAGTCTATGACTCATCGACACAACTATTGTCGATCATACGCAGTTAATAACTCTTTAAATAAATGTAGAAGAAAAAGCAAGGCTCTTCTGTCATACATTTTTAGTAATTTAAAGATGTGATTCGTAGTTGCTTCTGATGCATTGAAGTTTTTATACTTTGTGCAGTTGTGTATTCATAATGATAATACACTATTTCCGATTCTAAATTATTGTCTAATTATTAATTGAGGCAAATAATGGCGACACTTGATAATGAATATGATAAAACAAAAATCTAAAGATTAAAAAAAAATTAAAATAATTAAAATAAAAATAAAAAAAATCGTCGTTCAAAACACAAATAAAAGCTTGCTTTTAAAAAGTGTGTTAAATAGAATTTATTTATAAATGCTTCTTTTCTTACTTTTTTTTTCAAATCTCCAAAATCATGATTTTTTATTTCAAACCGAAATTGCCTGATTTAGAGAGTTTTTATTTGCAAATTCGAAGTCCATCATTAAAAAGATAAACTTTAGAAAGATGTTTTTATTCATGTGCAGGAAGGTAAAAATTTTCTTCCCTTAATTATTTTCAGACTTATATATTTTCCACAATCAACTATCATAAAAAATATAGAACCATGTATTTAAAAATTTTATCAAATTATTTAATAAAATAACCGATAACTAACTTCTGAAAACGTTAAAATGGAAACGTTGTTGTACTTTAAAACATACCACTGTAGCTGATAAGAAATTTTTTGTGTATCAGGAAATGCAAAATCAGTTATAAAATACCATCATCAGACACTTTAAATAAATCAAGTTTAAAAAAATTTAAAAACTGATATTAGAATCGCTCTCATTAAAAATCTTTTTAATCAGAGTTTTGTTAATCCAATATATGTGTGCAGATTTGTGACTACAAATGTTAAGATCGCGGTTCATTTATAGATGGGACTGATAAATAACTTAAATTTTAGTAGTTGTTGAGTAATTGAATTTGGCATCAACAGAATTATTTTCAGCAAATAATTTCTTTTAAATGTCAATCGTTTATGTAGGCATAGGATGGATATGCACTTCACTTTTCAGTTATGCTTCCTATTGCGTATGCTAAGACGAGTAATTTTGACCATCAAATGTATCGCATTGAGAAAGAACTTACATCATTTCGAAGATTCGTTTTTCTCAGACACATAACGACAAATGTATCTGAAATAATTAAACTTACCGGGCAATGCCATATTTTTAAACATCCCATTCTTTTAATGTCCTGCAGTCTAATTATGAACGCAATTGTAAAGGCAGGTCAGCTCCGTTTTGAATATATATATATATATATATATATATATATATATATATATATATATATATATATATATATATATATATACTAGCATTAACGCACCCGGCATTGCTCGGGTAATGGAATTAGCGGAGGATAACAGTGGTCCGTGCACTTAGTTACAAAAATTCCCTATAATAATTATCACCTATAATTTTTTCTAATTTTGAAAGGGTCCCTGGGCCCTCGGACTCCTTATGTACATACCCTTGTCCTTAACCGGTCCTTAACGATCCTTTTAAAGTATTGATTTTCTTTATAAACGCAAGCCATCCACATTTTATTGTTATACCTATGTTTCAGCAAGAACTAATTTGTATATAGCATTTTCGGGGGGGGGGGTTCTGGTGCTAAAATTATTACATAAAAAAATTGGCTGTGTGATACAGTCTCCTCTTAAATCGATCCCTGCTACTTTTAATGTCTGTCCTTGTGACTTATTAACGATTATTGCAAAGCAAACTTTTACAGGAAACTGCACTCTTCTAAATTCAAAAGGATAGTCCGACGGAATTAGTGGAATGCGGGGTATTAAAACCAACTCTCCTCGAGCACATCCAGAAATTATCGTAGATTCGATTACATACTTATTAAGTCTAGTCACTCGTAGTCTAGTGCCATTGCATAACTTTGGTGGACAAAGGTTTCGTAGTAGCATTACTGGTGTCCCAACTTTCAGGTGAAGTATGTGAGTTGGAAAACCTAGAATGAATTCATACGACGCGTAATCTTTGGTGGATTGTTTTCAAAATTGATCAGGGTGGGCCAAAGCAATGACAAATTATACAAAAAAAATTTAGTCTCTTTTATTTATTAATGGATTAGATTTGTAATGTTGAAGGAGAAAACCCAATAAATCACAAAAAAAAAATTAAATGCGCAATTTTCAATCAGATTTTTACAATCTTTCACACGATTTTGTAAAATTTATCGAATTTTATGTAAAAAAAATTTGATTAAGTTATCTTGAAAAGTTTCGGTGTAATAAATATTAAAGCGAAATTTCCCCATTTCGTTAAAAAATTCGCCAAAAATTCAGTTTTGAAAATTCGATTTTTTAATTGTATTGAAGATTACTACATCGTATTGTCTTTCAGGAAACATATTTTCTGTATTTTTCCACCTAAGCATCTATTTTACGGGGCCGTTCAAGAAATAGACCCGTCAAAATGGACCTTTTTTTAAAAAAATCAATAGTTAATTTTTGCGTCGATGTTTCGTAAAAAAAATTATACCTCCGTGTTCTACGATAGAAAGTCCATCCGATTCCACTGCGATATTGAGTATAAGTTGAACGGACGCGTAACGATGGCAATTTAAAAAAC
>JAOUZG010014855.1:1188285-1222870 GCA_026289955.1 Argiope argentata | reverse complement strand
ATATATATATATATATATATATATATATATAATTATCGAGATGGATAAAATAAATATCAGTTTTCATGTAGACAAAAATCATTAGATTTCAAAAGTTATTTAATTTTATTTTAAATATATTGGCTCTCCTCTTCTGTTTTATTTATCAATTTTTGTTTTATTTGCACTTTTCTAGAAAGGTACTTACTTCTTTTAAGGTAATTAAAAATCACTATTTATGATGGTACACACCTTTTAAGCTTAATTGAATACACACCCACAAATCATTTTTCTTTTCAATATATTTTTGTTTTAAATTCAATATTGATAAGATAAATTTACATGAATTTATAAAATATAATCAGATGCAGTATTTTTTTTTTTGCTTGTCATTATTGCTACAAAAAATATATAACAAAACTGTTAACAAGATTAATTAAAAGATTTTATTTTACAGAATTCATTGTTACTAATTTTGATAAATTGGTAACAATTGTCATTATTACTACAAAAACTACTGCTAACTTGTCATTATTACTACAAAAATAATTACAAGACTGTTACTAAAAATAATGGAAAAGTTTTATTATTTTACAGAAGTCATTGTTACTAATTTTGATAAAAACATTACAATTAGTTTAATGGTACGATAAATATTTACAATAATTTATAATAAGGTTGATAGTATTAGAAATGAAAAAGACATTCAAAGGAAAAAATTGCTAGAAAAGCATTTTCAAATTTGATAAATGTACAACTTGTCTCATTTTACACTCCTTATTATATTCTTTGTATTAAGCATTCAAAAAATTAAATTTGAAGCAGAAGTTATTCAATTCCAATTAATTCAATAATGTGTCAATAGAATTGCAATTTATTAAAGCAATGGAATTTCATTGCATTGTCTTCATAATTTACATATCTACAAATTCCAAGAGAGTTTGAATTTAAAAAAAATTACAACTATTATTGCTAACAAGGGGTTTTGCATTCATTGAAAGCTAATGGGATCACTTAAAAAAATCATCTTGAATTTAGTTACAAATTCAAGCAACGTCTTGACTAAAATACAACGAATTATGAAATGAGAAAACTGCTGATATTCATTAGGTAGGAGAAACGAATAAAGAGCGATAAATACACCATAACGTGAACCTAAGTTTTTAGGTTTACCAAACAGCAAATCAAGTGACGTCACTTTCGTCGTTGTTTGCCGACGAAAGTGCTGACGGAATTTTGCCGTGTGATAGGGATAGAGTACAAGTAGAATTTTCATTAAAATAATAAAAAAATGAGTTTAAATGCTGAAAGGCATTTTTTTCTGCTTCCAATCGGTTAATTACAAAAAAATTTCCTTCATTTTATTTATTCACGCATTTGATATTCTATAAAATAGAATGCTTCAATAATGATTTCGGGAATTGTAGTTTGGAATGCAGAGAAATAAATATATTTACTTGGAAAAGGTGTTTGATGAAAAATATATGTGTGCATAATTAAGTCTTTTACCTTTACCGAGAATTAAATTTAATATATTGCGCACTGTACTGTTTCAAAAATTACGTTTGTTGCAAATAGAAAGAGAAAATAAGTTTATTTCAAATTCATTGCTTTTTCATTTCGAAAGTTTGGAATCCTTTGTGTTTATGCATGCACGGCTGCTTTAAAACTATACTGGTACCGAAACAATAACAAAAAAAATGCTAATTAAAAATAATTACATGCTTTTATGAAAATATTTTCGTAACACTTCATAGCTGTATAATTCATTAAAAATATTTCTGATTGTTTAACAAATAGTTTTTTTTATTTTACTACTTTTGATTTTAATATATTCGAATACTAAATATATTTGTTATAATATCCGAAGAAATAAGATTTTTTTTTTATTTTGTTGCAGAAACAAATTACAATCATAAAAAGTGAAGTGAATGGGTGCGTATTGTCGATTTTCTGTTTTCCGATTCATCCAATCATTGTATTCCACATTACTCAACCGGCTATGATGAACCACGAAGGAACTAATTGAGAATAAATTTTTCGATCAGTTTTCATTTGGCATGCATTTAGATGTTCGGGACATAATACATCTGTCTATCCTTTTATTGTTGTGTTTCCACATGTATATTTGGAGTGTCTGAATTATTGCATTCGGCAAAATCAAAAAGAAAACTGCATTGCATTAGGCTTATTTCCGACGACGGAGTAGCGCAAGTACATTAGCACTGTATTCTGTGTTGCCAGCTGGCAAAGTGGTTTTTACGTAGGTAATATTTTTGATCACACGTTGCAATATAATGCTTGAGATTTTATACTTATTATTTTTTTTCTAAATTCGATTTAGTATGAAACATCATAAATAGCTCAAAGCGGAAAAATAGGCATTTTAAGTATTTGTGCGTTAATCCGACGAATTCCTGTAAAAATTGTATTACTTTTTCTTTATGTTATCCGAAACCCCATGTAATTGAAAATGTTGATTTACATGATATTAAGTCTGTTTAATTTTCTTATTGTTTAATTAAATGCTGAATTTGTTTTAAAGTGGATTGCATAATACCAAAAATTCATCTGTCACTGTTGTCTTATCAGAATATGCTTCACTAGGTTTTGTATCAATCAATTTTGTATTTCAAATCATATATATTTACATATCACATATTCAAATCATAATCAGTATTAAGAGCGCATTAATGGAATGAAATCATAAAGTTCGGAACTAAAATGCTTCCTTACGATTGAGGAACTCGATGCTCATTTAATTTGATATTTTTTCCTTCAAAATTTATTTTATCTGATTATTTATACTTAGAAACATTTCTCAATTTTCTTTTCTGTGTTTTTTATTTTACGACATTGTAAAAAATATCTTGGACACATATAGTGAGCTCTATATGTATTAAATGTTCATATGTATGTATGTATATATATGCAGTGTTCTTTATAGTGATTGTATTTCCATTCAATATCCACTTTAAATGCTGAAGTAAAATTGTATAATTTTTAGCTGTCTTTATCCTATATGATAATAGAATAGAATGTTTTATTGAAGTCGCATTAAGCAATAATTAAATGCATACCAGTTGTATGAAAATTTACATATATAGTGTTTTTTATTGAATATTTAGCAAATGTGCTTCATTGTTAAGAAATTAAGTAATGCATATTTTAAAAACCAAGAAACATTTTTATAACTTTTAAAGTGTATTTTAAATATTTTGATTGCATGTTAAATTTATGTAAATTTTTGTAATGGTAATTAAGCTCTAGTACCTTATGATGCTTGCAATAATTGGTATGTTAAGGTTATGTAGTATTTAAAAGTGTAAATATATATTGATATTAATACAATTTTATAAATTTATGCTAATTAATAAGGTAAAAGTGAAGTTTAATGTACCTCTTGCTGCGTCAAGGATGCCAAGTCGCCAATAAAGATGGCAGATAAAGTAAACAAACACTTCTGTGGAATGTTTACTTTCCACTATATAATTGATTTTTTATACTGATAAGTATTGTTTAGTAAGTATTGTTAAGTATTGTTTTATTGATACGTATTGTTTAACTGATTTTTTATAGTGATGCCGGTCTGTTGGATGTGGAGAAAAAATAAAATATGTGATGCCTTTGGCATCTGTTGAAGCCACCAGACAAAAATTTTTAACTTGGGGTGAAAGAAAATTCTATGACTATGCTAGCAACAGGAGCAGGAACATAGTAGCTTTGCTAGCACATAGAACATAAGGTCTGTGTAGATAACAGAAACAGTACATAATTAAAAAAAAAGGAAGAAACAATCAAATCATTCTCCATGCTGAATTTCAAATAAGCATCCTTCCCTAACTTCATCAACTCGTAAAAATTATATATTCTCCTCATCCTTTATCCATTCTTTAGTTCGAAATAGTCTTCCACTCCATTTACCCAACATCTATTCTTGCAAAATTACCGGCATAACAAATTATCAAGGAAACCAACCATTAGAACAGAGAAAAGAAAATTTACCAGAATTCTGAAGAATTCCATTGCATCTGACTTTTAAGAATGCATACGATTTTTTAAAGTGCATATTGACAGTTAAAAATTGCATAAGAGTAAAGATTTTCTGTTCGTGTTCACATTAAAAATAAAATTGCAGTGCCTGAATGGTTGTAAAAAAAAAAAAACTTTTAGGTATAGTAAAGAACAAGATTAAAATATCTAATATTTTTATTAATTTTAATTGAACATTTTTTAATAAATAGTCGTTGCTCATTTTCAACTCGACCATTGTTAAAAGTTGTAAACAAAAGAGCATTAGGCTTGCAATAGTTTGGTTGGTGACAAACTAAAGGAGCACATTAATCTTCATTTTAACCATTGATATTTTTATAAAACTGATATACTGTCATTGATTTTCAGTGGAAATGAAGCTGTATCATGTACAATAATAAGCATATCAGTTCACCATTATTCAAAATATACAATATATAATTTTTGTTTTAATAAGACAATCAATTTTAGGTGATTTTGTCTTGTTGAAGGCAAGTAAGATAAACACATTTCAGAAGTTCTTGGAACCATAATCATTGTTCTGATAGATGGCTTTTTTTTTTTTGTCAGTTTGATGTGTTATTTTATCTTAATTCAGATCTTGTTTTAAATGGTTAATCGTAGGGTTAATTAAATTTTGCCAGCTATCTGCAATTTATATGTCATTTAATACTGCTTTTACTTGAGGATTGCTATATCACTTAGCAAAACAGTCATTTCTCCCTTTCTTTGTACTTTTTTCTCAAACTTCTCTAAAAATTATGTAACTTGGATGGGATTGGGGAGAGATGCTAGAGTCATATAAAGCTTTAGCATGCAATAATTAATATTGATCTTTGGTATGAATTTAGCGCTTTTACTGAATCTATTGTGATTTTAGATGATTAATCCTTATATCAAATTTTATCTATGTAGTTCTCTTTGTTTTACAGCTATTTTATGAACTTATAGGAGAGGTACCTAGAAACTAAGGTCAAAGGGCCAAAATGGGTTTTTGAAATAGAGAAGATCTAAACTGGGAAAGATTTTCAAATCCTTAAGTTTGATGCTAGTAATACTTTTAATATGTTCTATATACAATTATTCTATACATAATAAATCACTAAGTAAAAATATTGGTCCATATTAAAAAAAATATGAAAAAATGTTGTGTGTGTGTTTAAAATATTAAAACAATATTAATTATTGCAATCTGAGTCATTATTTATGTGCAGTTAGAAAATGCTGCTTTGCCTTAAAAATATAAAAGCATATGAAAACTAATATTTTTATTTTGTGATTAACTAAAAATTTTTTAATATTTTGTAAAATTGAAAGAAGTGAATTAGTGCATTTTATCTTAAGTTATTGACTCAATTTTCAGTTTCAATGCTTTTATTTCTTCTTTTTTTTTTTTCATAATATATTGACTGTTTGTAGATAACAGTTTAATTCTAATCTTTATGTATACCTTTCATTATGTTTATTTTAGTAATATTAATACTTTTATAGTTTAATATTAATTTCAAATTATTACCGCAAGGAATTATTTAACATTAATTTTAAAATCTTAAACATCCTGTTCTATAATTTGTTTGTAGCTCATATTGGCTTAAATAATACTCTGCTTTTGTTCCATTCTAGGACTCAATAAAGATTGTAACTGTGTATTTTTCTTCTCGTCTTAAATGTGTGATCAGTAGAAAGAAGCAGTTTTCTTATTTATTTTGTGCTGTATAAATTAATGTAAAAAGAAATGGAAGTTGCTCACACTAAAACAGTTGAAGAAATTCTAGAATATTTTGGAACTGATGCAGAGAAGGGTTTATCTGACTCACAAGTAAAAAATCTCCAGGAAAAATATGGCCCAAATGGTAAGAGATAATATATTTAAATTGTAGTTTAAACTAAGCAGTTAAAAAAAATTGTTTGTATGTCTTCCTCTAACTTATTCAGATTTTTTAAAACTTTTTTCTTATAGAATATATTAAATTGGCATTTTAAAATTTCTAAAGATCCCAGTGAGAAATACTGTTTTTTTTTAACTCTCTGACGGATGCTGGCTAATCACATATGTATACTTTTCATATAATTTTTTAAATTATGTTCGTTAATCAGTTAAAATTAACTGATAGCTGATGTAAGGTAAGTAATGGCGATAATAATAATAAGTAACACCATTTTTCTTATTACTGTTAAATACACAGTACTTTTAGTTAGTCTATTTATATCCGTATGCATATAAAATAAATTGCTATTTTAAATAGCTTAAAAATTATTCATTACTTACTATTGAATGACAAAGTCAAATGTAGGCATAAATTGCATACATTTCAAATACTACGAATAATTTTTCCTGAGCTTTATACAATTCAACTTTTTTTAATTATCAGAATTTAAAAATATTAGAAACACCGGGGAATGCTCACTATGGCATCAGAAAATATACTTAGAGAAAAGAAGTGAAAAAATAAATAATAATAATCTATATTAATAAAAATGGAACTCGAAATGCATTGCTAAGCGCAAAACCAGAGAACGGCTTGACCGATTCGGCTAACTTTTTAAAAAATATTTTCGTTAAGACACGAGGATGGTTCTTATGGAGAGCAAAAATGAAAAAACTGTTAGGAAAATAGTTAACTTTTCTTACTTTCCCGCCAAAAATCTTCATTTCCATCCCCCACCTAACTGAGTAAGATAGCAGGAAGTAATAAATTAAGATTTGTTTAGAAACAAAAATGCGAAGTCATTTGGTTTTCATTCATAGATAACGGGATGTTTAAAAAAGAAAGAAAATAATTGCTTTTATTATTAGTCTGTATGAATATTTAATCTATGCCTGCTCAAAATAAAATTTGGGCAGGGAAGAAAAAAAAAAGAATAACAAAGTGAAAATAGGGGTTTGTAGAAACAAAATTAGTGAAGAAAAGAAGGATAGAAAAAAAAAAAAAAAGAAGGATGTGTCTGTTTCAATATTATTTCCTCTGTGTGCGGCATTTTCCAAGCTGTTTTTAAACTTTGAAAACCAATTGTGTCTTTATTGTTTATTGTGTTTACATTTATGAAAATTTGAATCTCACTATTATTTAAAACGTAGAATTTTAGACCTTTCTCTCCACCATTTAAGTAAAATATCAATTCCGGGACAATCATTGCTCGGACAGAAAGAGAAAGATGAATAGTACAATGAACAAACATCTGATAAAAATAATGCTAAATAATACTCTAAATGGATTATCAAAATTTGTTTGGTTTAAAAATATTTTGATAAAAAACCTGTTATGAGACACAGCTACATAAAATATTATATGAAAATTTTTGCGAGCATTAATACTGGCGAACCGACTGGTCGCCAAAGGCGGCTAGTCATGAAATAGATTAACTTGCAATATATGTCACTTTTATACATATTGTATATCTCCTAAGCATCTAATTAAATTAAATTTTGCACACTTATTAAGACAAGAGAAAAAAAACATTCTAAATGTCAACTTTTACAAATACAAAAATTTAATAACCCATGATTAGAAATTAAAAGATTTTCTCTGCCATTACTTAAGGGGAAATTATAAGTGAAGAAATATTTTAAACCATCTGGAGATTAAAAATTTTATTTCTCTATTAATTTTATTTCTGTGTAATTTTTCTTTCAATTGTTATTTTAAAATTTTTTGATGTAATAAAATTAATTTTACTTTTGAACTAGTTTATTACTTTTCATGTTTGTGTTTTAATCCATATCTTTTTACTTAACTTTCTTCTGATTCAAAGTAAATAATTTAACACAATTCCTTAAATGTCTTAAAGCCAGCATAAAGATTTTTGAAAGGAAAGAAGGATGGAGGATTGTTACTTGTGTATGCTCCTGAACAAATTCTTAGCTTGTGCCGGGTTAACAAAGAAGGAATAAAAAGTAAAGCTGTTTCAAGCAAATAAAACAGATGCTCGGTAGTTGTAATGTCTCCAGGCTCTGAGAAACTAATTAATATTTTGCTTTTTTTAAATAAAATTTCTCTCTCTCTCTCTCTCATATATAATATAGCTTTATCTTGTTACCAATCTTTTCATTTTTTTTGTTTAGAAAATATACATAGTTAAATTTGAAATAAGAAAATTTATTGGTACTTCTTTTGCTAATCAACTTAAAAAGATTTGGTTATATCAAATTGATTTCTATGTTAAAAATATTGCATGTGAAAAGTTTTTAATCATAAGATATATCAATTAATAATTTGATAAAAATACAAAAAGATAAATAACCCTTTCAATGGTGTGAAAGAATATGTAAAGAAGTCACAATTCATTGTCTTTATTCAAATACTTTGAAGGTTCCTTTGAGGTTAATTGAACAAATTTTTTAATGATCTCCGTACATTTTTGCTTTTTGTTCTTTTTACCATTTTTAGTCTGTTTAATCTTTTCCTTACAAATAAAAATAGCTATTCTAAGTTATGATGTGGAGGTGCTTATGACTATTTTGCCATACCGGAGAACTATTACACCATTGCTGACTTTTAGTTCTGATTTTTTTCTTAGATTTTAAGGTACAAATTATGTAATACGTTTCATAAATATTCCCTTTATAAAATTTGAATGTTCAAAATTTGAATAGAGATAATTTAAAATTTAATGAACTGTGATTTTATAAAATGACTAGATTTTATGTTTTAATTAATGATTATAAACTATAAGTATGCTTTATTTTATGTTCTCTAGTAGATAGAAATTATTTGTAAAATTTATTTCTAATTTTTAACTGATTTTTTTTTTTTTTTTAGAATTGCCTGCAGAAGAAGGTAAGTTTAAAAACTTAAAAACATCCTTATAAAAAAGAAAAAAAAAATTAACAATGCTTAAAATTCAGTTTTTTTAAAATTTGTTACTTTTCTTAAAATTTTTTCATAAAAGTAAATAGAATTATTAAATGTTATGATTAAAAGTATTAAATTTTTAATGATGTATTGATGTTTACAATTTTTTTAAATTTAGGTAAACCTCTTTGGCAACTTATATTGGAACAGTTTGATGATCTTCTAGTTAAAATTTTATTATTGGCAGCTATAATTTCGTTTGTGAGTATATATGCATTATATATATATATATATATATATATATATATATATATATATATAATATTTTTAAAGCTTCTGTAGGAGACATTTATGATTTAACTAATATATAAAATTTTCAAACTTAAAAAATTTTTGTTATTGAATTGCAACTGAATTTATTTTCTAATGTAATTCTGAGTAATTTATCTTTTTCATTGGCAGCTTCTTTTCAGTATAGGAAATAAGTAAAATCAAACAACTTTTATATTACCTCAAAAACATGTAACATGAGAAATACTTTAATCACTCAATTATTTTTTAAATTTCTTAGAATGTTGTTAAGGAATTTCTTTAAAACAATAAGATTTAATTGTTTCAAAAGATACCTTTATCAAGAAGATCCATTTTAATAGAAGATCCATATTGTTTAAGATTGTAAATATTCATATGATCAGTTGCGATTTCCTTTATTAGAAATATATCTTGTTCTTTATTATAAAAATAGTTGTATTAGATTCTTCTGGGAAAAGTTTAAGGTAGTATGAATTTTTTGGGAGGAGAAAAACTGAGATATCATTTTTGGAATAAATTTCAAACTTATTTATTTTAGTTTTTAAAGATTGCCTATAGGAATAATTTAACTTTAATGTAAAAATATAAATTTTCTTATATATCCTACTATTGCAGGTTTTAGCATTATTTGAAGAACATGAAGGCCAAATAACTGCATTTGTAGAACCATTTGTTATTCTTCTTATTCTTATAGCAAACGCTGTTGTTGGAGTTTGGCAGGTTTGTAAATTTTCTTATTACAATTCTTTTTGTTCTTGATGATGAGGAGTAGGAAAAGAAAGTATATATATAGAGTGATATCTTGATAAAATCTGAATTTTTTTGTTAAACTTCTTTGCCAAATATTTGATATCATTCAGCTACCTATTCTGATGTGCTGATCTGTGTTCATTATATCCTTTTTCATTCTTTGAGAAGTATAATAAATTCAAATAAGTTTCTTAAAATTTGAAAATATTGCAATATGTTTATGTACAGTAGTTACAGTAAACAAAATATGCATAGTTACTGCAGTTTCTTTATTTTCCTTTTTTTAAAATTACTGATTTGCTATTTGAAATCATTCTTTTATTTCAGCTATGCTCTTGAGTAGCATGCATTAAGGTTTATAATTGCGTTAGTTTTATTGCTAAATATTCTTGGAAGTCATAGCTTGGTGGTTCTAGCCAATAGTTTTTCGTCTAAAAATTGCTGTGACTTTACTTTATAATCCACAATTTAGTATTTCAATTAAAAAATTGAAAATAATTCTTTGGTATTAAAATATTTTCTACTTCTGCCCATGTGTATAAGAAACGATATTTAATAGTATATAAATACTTATTATTGATGTTGGTATGAGATGTTTAATCTGCACTTTGAGTATGTTTCGTTTGTTTTATAAACTTTCTGCGACATACCTAAGAGACATTAAAATATAACTGCTCTTTCTAATAATATATTAATAAAATAAAAGCCTATCCTTATTATTATTTTCTTTTTTTAATTTTGTCTCAGTGGCCATAGGTTTTTTTTTTCCTTTGGCATATATATTGATTTTTCAGGTATCATTTTGCTAAAATGGTAAATTAGCAGAAGAAATCAAGTTTTAACAAATTACTGTTATAAAGACCTAAAAGATGTAGCAACTAAAATAACTGGTATCAGATAACATCTAATGACTATATGTAGAAAATGCTAGTGATGAGCCATGTACTAGTATATGTGTTGTAATTTTTTTTATCTACTATAAAGTGTTTTTAACTTTCTGTTAATTTTTCTTGTGCATTATTATTTTTTGTGAATCCAGGAGAGAAATGCTGAAAGTGCAATTGAAGCACTTAAGGAGTATGAACCTGAAATGGGTAAAGTTATTCGACAGGATAAAGCTGGAGTTCAGAGGATCAGAGCGAAGGATATAGTTCCTGGAGATCTAGTTGAAGTATCAGGCAAGTTCTTTTTTTTTTTAAAAAGGAAATTTGTTTTTTAAATACTGGTAATTAATAACAATTTCAATTTTTCTTTCAGTTGGAGATAAAGTGCCTGCAGACATTAGGTTAATTAAGATATTTTCAACTACTTTAAGAGTTGACCAGTCAATCTTAACTGGTATGACATTATAATATTTTACTCTTCCATTATATATATATATATATATATATATATATATATATATATATATATATTCAAAGTTTTTAAATAAATAATAAATTTCCATCTGAATGTCAAATTTGATTGAACTAAAAATAGCTTTACATCTAAAGAAATCTTTAGGTGTATAGAAAACTAGATGTGCTCATGTAGATGAGCTGTAATCATGTTTACAGTATCTTAGATTTGATAGTCACAGCTTAATTAGCTGAAATTGTAGAATACCTCATGCACATTGTAAAAAACAAAAAACATTTAAACTGTATCAAAAAAAAAAAATTAAACTTGAAAAGTAAATGATAAAGACCAAGAATTATGAGCTAAGAAACTTCGTGAACACATAAATCAAAACTAATCACCAAAAACAGATTGAAGAAATAGTGTTTAATAGAAAAAATACAGTATTAATTAAAAAAAAAATCATGAAATAAAACGAATCCTTCTTATAATGATGTGGGTAAAAGAGGTGGGAATGTTTTAAACTATGTTCAAAAGTACTCATGATGTGGGCTTATTCTATTAGATTTTTTTATTGAAAAATTCTTTTGTATACAAATAATAGTTCTTTTAAATTTTGTTTTTAATTGTTAAAAATTTAAAATTTGATTTATGCATTTACAATTTTATAGAATGAATATTTTTTTTTTTTTGAGTTATTGCAAGTCTTTATTTAAAAATAACTTTTGAATTGTTAAAACCTCTTTTTTTTGTTAAATCTTTCGAAATGCATCTAAATTAAGAAGGATACTTACAGTATCAATAAAAATGTTGTTCTTTTTAATCAGGTGAATCGGTTTCTGTTATAAAACATACAGAGCCCATTCGTGACTTCAAGGCTGTTAATCAAGACAAAAAGAATCTACTTTTTTCTGTAAGTGTTAGACTTAGTGTGTTTGATCTTGCATTTAGAACTTTTTTGAAATAAAATTCATACTGTCTTTTATTTATAGTTTCATAAATACTAATTGCTTACCATGTAATAATTTCAGTTGCCATTATTGTTTGAACTATCTATTCTGGCCTAAATACATAATTTCATCTTTTATTATGTAAGAAAGATTATCCTTAAATTTTTTATGCTGTTTTTCTGATAAAGAGATTATTTGATTTTTTTTACCATGACTCTGAATGCTGTAGAATATACTAATTGTAATTTTACTTTGAAATTCTGGAAAATTTAAATGAAAGGAAATTTTAAAAAATTCTTTCAAATCACATGTCCAATGTGTTTGTGCTAAAGTTGAAAAATTCTTTATTGCTTAATTGTTTAACTCCATTCTTAAAAATTTTCATTTTCAGATGGAACCAGATTTCTAAGTAGAATAAATCAAATGTCGAAAAATAAAATTATGAAAGCAATAAATCTTATTTTGAAAGAGATTATCTTTATTACAAAAGCCTTACTTGAAAACGTTTTTAAATATTGTAACTCATGGGGTATCTACTTTTGAAATTAACTAGATGTTAAATGGTTAAATGAAATTTGGAATATTCAATGGTGGTTTTTTTTCTTGTAGTAAATTGAATTTAAATTTATCTTCGTTGCTCTTATATTCATTTAAAAAATCATTCTATGTTAATTAGGGTACAAATATTGCTGCTGGTAAAGCAAGAGGAATTGTTATTGGAACTGGATTGGAGACTGCTATTGGCAAGTTTATAATTTTATTCAGAATTTTTCTACTTTTGATTGTGCTATTTTTTGTTAAATGTTCATTACTTGGAATTAAATAATTAAAAGATAGACATCAGTAATATTATGTAAAAATGTCTGTATTTAGTTTATTACTGAAAAAAAATCCAGGCAAAAGCTAATTTTCACTATTTTTATTAATATTAAAATATCAAATTTAGGTAAGATTCGAACAGAAATGTCAGAAACTGAAGAAGTTCGTACTCCACTACAACAAAAATTGGATGAGTTTGGGGAACAACTCTCCAAGGTTATTTCTGTTATCTGTGTTGCTGTCTGGGCTATCAATATTGGACACTTTAATGATCCTGCTCATGGGGGATCATGGATTAAGGTTCTTATTTCTTCTTGTATTGAATTTTAAGTACAGGATATTGTTTTTATTAAATCTTCAAATGTAAAATTTTATTTCAAATCAAAGCTCCTCTTTGAAACTTATTTTTTCACATTTACTGAATTATAAATTATTTGTAATAAAAATTATTTAACAGAAATAAAGATTAATCATTAAAGGCATTTTTAAGAAAATGTTTAGATTTTTTTTTTGTAATGTTTTCCTGTTAAGGTTGCAGTAGAAATATTAACTAAGAAATTTCTTTCAGGGTGCAGTCTATTACTTTAAAATTGCCGTTGCTTTGGCTGTTGCTGCTATTCCTGAAGGATTACCTGCTGTAATTACAACTTGCTTAGCATTAGGTAATGTTGCTATTTTATCTAAATATGTTAAGCAATGATTGCATGTTATAATCATAATTACAGAATTAATATTTATATATTCAATTAGTTTTTGCGATTGAAATTGAGTCACTGCATGGATACTTAGAAATTCGAAACTTCGATCTCAAATCTTAGTCAATTTGAAGAGTAATTTTAGCTTCAGATTCACTATTAATGATAGATGCAGTTTATCATCCATAATTGTTCTCTCTGCAGGCTATTGCAAAACAGGCAATTTTCAATGTAATAATAAATATTTGGAAATTACAAAATTTTTCTAAAATTCAGTAAATTGGGAAGTATTTATAACAATTCCAATTATTAATTAGGAAACTGGTTGTGAATGTGGCTTAGAAGGGCTATCCTACAAACTGTTGGATAGTAGCCAAAATGCCACATCCTTATTTTCTCCTTTTTTTCAAGAGGGCTGGTAAATGGTATGGAGAATTTTTTTAAAAGGTTTATTTTCCCCTCTCACTATCACTCTTGAATGATATCTTTAGTATATGTTTGTGGGACTATGCTCAATTAAGTTTTCTGTTTGCTAAGTATTTCTGGAAGCTCATTCTACCTATTGGTAGTTAAAATACTCTTAATTGTAAATATAATGGATAAAATATCTGTATTTAAGAAGAAAAAAGTAAGTAATTTGTAGATTTATAGATCTTATCTTCAGTGTACTAAATTAAGAAAAAGTAATTCATTAAATAATATAATTAAATGTTCCCTTTGAGTAGAAAACACAGGATTTAATTCTAACAGCCTTTTTGAATTGGTTTTCATTTTCTTGGCATTTACACTTTAACACTGTATACAAATATTATATCTTTCTTAATCATTTTAAATTCTTAAATTTATAGTAAATTTTTAAATTTAGTTTGGGAATAAGTAATTTTTATGTATCTCCATATATCTGAAAAAGTGTATCTTGAAGAGATTTCTATTTCGGATATTAAAAATAAATCTGACCAGTTGCTTTGGAAATACATTTCTTTCATTAAAATAAATGAGGAATTTTCTTGAATTTTAATAAAGATAGAATATGAAGTATTTGTAGCTAGTTATTTAGGTAAATACTTTGAATTAAAAATAAATAATTTAACTGATTATTGTAATATAGCAATGATTTTATAATGCTACCTGCATGCTCATTAAGATTCAAAGTCGAAAATTTGTTTTTTATGTATTGTCTATCATAATGATTAAATTGTCTAGAAAATATTTTGGCTGAATTATGAAACTTTATCCAAATTTGTAAATGACCCCTTTATATTAAAAAAAAAATTAAACTGTTAAAAACTTAAGCATACCAGATTCCTATCCTCACAGCACAAACACTCTCCTTTAAGTATATGTGTGAAGAGGATATTTATATTCTTATGCCTCCATTTTTGGGGTATTCAAGAAATATTTCAAAGAATATGTTTGGGAGATTTAAGAGCTGTATTTATCTATATATTTTTAAAGAAATGAATTTATCCCAAGAATATGTGGAATTAAAATTTATTTTGTAATTATTTTATTATTATTATTATTTGTTTAAATTTGCAATTTAGGTACGAGGAGAATGGCTAAGAAAAATGCAATTGTGAGATCTTTGCCTTCAGTAGAAACTCTAGGTTGCACATCTGTCATCTGTTCTGACAAAACTGGTACTTTAACAACCAACCAAATGTCAGTAAATAGGGTAAGTTTTGGAGTTGGTGTTATCCAAATGAAAAAAAAAAAGTATCTTATACAGTAGCTGTTGCTTAGTGTGACTGTTTTGGAACTTACAAAATCTGATATTAACCATTTGATATGATAAAAATCAACTATTTTTATAAAAACCTGTGAAATTTACTGCAGCTTTGCATTGGCTCAATGTAGATAAACTTTTATGCATTTAATTCTATAAAACTTGAATCACCTGTTAAATAATTCATTGCAAGTGATGGTTTTTACATCTGTTATCAGATTTCATGTCAAATCTAGCAACTTAGCTTTAATTTAAACCAATCTTAATTATTTTAACCCAAATAAAAGAAAGTTCTATTGCATGTCCATGTAGTTTTTTGTTAATATTAATTGAAAAGGAACAGTCAAATACTTCAAAACTGATAACTTAATAATTTAATGTTCACTCTTAAGTATTCTTGTGTGTATTTGAATATGTCGCCTCGGGCATAGAATTTTGGTAATATAAAGCATTTTGTAACATTAATCATGTTCACATTAAGCATCATCTGCTATATTTGAATTATTTTACATCTCTGCTTATTATTTTGCATGATATTGAGTAGGAATACCCTGCCACTGGAAGAACCAAGAAAATCTAAAAAACTGGGAAAATGCAGAGGGATTTTGAAAACTTTCTCAAAAACTGGAAAACGCAAAAGAATTTTTAAGTTTCTTAGTGCCCCCCCTATCTAAAAAATACTGATCTCTAAGATTGTGAGAATAAGATTGTCATAGCTTCCAAAACTGAAGCAACACCATTCATAATTGTGTAATGCACAAACTCGCTCTTCCACTCCTATTTGTTGTGTAAATAGTCCAGTTTCAATTAGCCACACATTCTTTTCTCATGAAATTTGTGAAGTGCAGGGAAGGAGCTAGAGTAGGTAGGTGCATGAAAGATTAAAAAAAACATTTTTGCAGATTGAATGTTTCCATCAAAGAAACAACGTTGTGGTGTTTAGTGTACCATACATTAGTTTATTGCTTTATTATTTCAGAAATTGTCAGCTGATGAAAAAAAAAATTGTGTAAAAAATGTTTTGTTCAAAATACATATTTAATATAAATTTGACATTAAAAAATTGGTCCTTATTTTGCTGAATAAGCTTGAGAAGTTCTGCAAAATCTATTTGTTGCATGCTGCTTGCTTTATAGGACAAAAATAAGCTTAAGTAACATGGGATAAAGTATTTAAAACAAAGACGAGATGAATATATCAAATCCGTGAACGTCAAATTTAATGACCAAAAAAACCCAACTGATTTTAAACTTTTTAATTAAAAAAATAATTTGAAATTGAATTTTTATGATCATAAAGCTTGTTGAATCAGCTTTACTCTTTGATGGATTCAATGATATAATGAAAGGCTCTTGCATATGTTCACTAAAATAATTAAATAAATATCCTTATTAGACTGTATAAAACTATTGCATCTTATTTGTTAAGGATTAACTTAATGGAATTGATGGTTCAAAATTATGTTGAAATTGATGGTCAAATACTTGAATTGGTCAAAAAGAATAAGTTTTTATTAAGTAATTGCCAAATGGTTTGTATCATAACAAAAGCTTTTTTAGTATTTCACCACAGTCCTTAATTTTGTGTAACATACAATTAAAGAGCATAAGAGATACAATATCTCCATCTTAATACATAAATTTTCAGTTGCTAAATTCTAGGTAATAGAAATTTTTTGATATGTATGGAAATATAAATTTTCTTTATTGTACCATTATTTTGAATGTTACATTGTCTTTCTTGTTTTATCTATTCATTAAATTCCTATTTCTGGCATAGGGGTAGCACTTCTTTCCTGTGATCTGGGCATCATGGGCTTGGGCATGGTTGTTCTTCTGTGTTCTATCTGTAAGATGTGGGAATATGCCCCTTTGTAAAAAGAAGCTGTCAAGCAAATGTGATGAATGAGTAGCTACTGTCGGTCCATAACAAGATCTCTGGCCGGCAATTGTCTATGTTTACGGCAGGCATTATGGAAATGTGTCAATAGGGAGGATCCATTTTTGAATGAGTGAAATCGGACGGAAGTCTGGGGGGTAATTCTTTATCTTGATAAAAAAAAAAATTGAAGCGATAATAAAAAACTGTTGTTCATTCGTCCTCTTGCTTTAGCCGCAGTTGCTCATATCTTTATATTTGCTTAGCTTACTTCTTTTATATATTTATTTTCTTTGGTTAATATTAACTGCATTTCATTATTTAATATCTTTTGTTTCTTGAATTTTGAGATCCTTTGAAATACCTTTTCGATTTAAGAATGAAGAACTTGTGTTCTCGCCTTCCTGTTATTTTAATAGCTTTCTTTAGATAGGATTACAAGAATCTAAAAATTTATGCACGTTAATGTGAGTTAGAAAGATTAAAATATTTAACAGCATTTCTTCTACTCAGGTGCGGTGTAGAAGAAACGGAGACAGAAAAGTACTTTTAAACGACATTGATAGGCTTTGAATAAAAATGTATAGGACAATAAGAATTAAGAATTTTTAAGACCGAAAAGGTAAGATGAATGCAGGAATTTATGGATCCTTTATTTCTACACAGCTCATGACGGCTGATATATATTGAAAAGAAAAGGTCATATATCATTCTATTATTTGAATTGGCAATTCGTGAAAAAAAATTCTTTTACATAATTAAATGTCTTTTTTCAAGTCGAGGGAAATAAATAAATGGTCAAAATACAAAAACGAACTATTACAACACTTTTATTTGAATAATGTAAAGCTATATTGGGCTTTTTAACACTTTTACATATATATGCAGAATTAATTCTGTTGTTGAAAGCTTGTACATACTGAAAATAAGTTTGATCTTAAAAAAACTAAAAATTGATAAAATGGTAATTTTTAATTTTTTGCTTCGGAAAATAGTACAAAAATAAATTCATTCATTTTAAAAATTTGAAGAGGTTTATCAATGGATATTTTACATTATAACAGAATAAAAGCAACCTTTTAGAAAACTTATGAACTAATTACTATTATTATGATATTGTTTTTATGTTGAATTAAACAGATTACTTCACATTTGTTGCAGATAATTTGATCTTAATTAGTTGCATAAATTTAAAACAAATAAAATGAAAATTAATTTTTTGTCATGCGAGATTCTACTTAATTTTTTCCCCCTTCTTGTGCAGTCGTTAGACATATAAATGATTACTCAGTTTTTCTATTAGTTTTGCCCTGTTCTTTCTGTATTATTCTGATAGGAATAATATATATTTTCAAAATTCCAAGTACGCTAATGATTTTCAGCCCAATGAGTTATTTTTCGAATTTGCTTTCGAAAATTAAAGGCAATATATAAAATGCCGCCAATTAGGTGCTAAATGCCCCAACGTAAGAAACTTGAGTGAATTTCTACCTCTGTGAAATGGATTCTTCCTATAGTAACCTGTTTCTATAACGTCCACCGTAAACATAGACGATTGTCGGCCAGAGATCTTGTCATGGACATAGACGTACTCTTGGGACACTCTCTCAGCTTATAATTGCTGATTGTGCCAGCGAGCTTGTCCAAGTGCCATTAGAAACAACTTTTTTTTTTATTTTTTATAAATGGCACATGACTACTCTTCTTTTATTTTGTCATTACTTAAATATATTTGCAGAGAAAACATGGAAGTTTATTCAAGATTAGAGTGACAACCATGTTAAGTTAATGTTT
This sequence comes from Argiope argentata, assembly GCA_026289955.1. Classification (NCBI taxonomy): domain Eukaryota; kingdom Metazoa; phylum Arthropoda; class Arachnida; order Araneae; family Araneidae; genus Argiope; species Argiope argentata. The sequence continues at coordinate 1,203,804 of JAOUZG010014855.1, read as the reverse complement.
CATTTTACATTCTTGCATCAGCAATGAAAATGATAGATATAATTGGGATTTATTTTGATTTGATTATTCTTTTTTTTTTTTTTTTTTTTCTGTTTCAGATTCTTGTTGTTGACAAAATTGAATCAAATGAAACAAAATTTCATGAATTTGAAGTTACTGGCTCAACTTATGAACCAGTTGGTGACATGTAAGCTGTTTTCCCCTTCTTTTTAACACATTTGAAATTGTTAGCTTTATACTGTTAAAAGGGCTAACAAAATTTAAATGTTTGGCTTTGTTTTTGTTTAAAATTTTATTAAATTATTTTAGATTTTTGAAAGGCCAGAAAGTTTGCTGCTCAGATTTTGAATCTTTATGTGAATTAGGAACAATTTGTGTAATGTGCAATGATTCTAGCATAGATTTCAATGAGGTGAGCTATTCTCTTTTGAAATTATATGTAGTAGTTTTTATTTTATTTTATGAAATATTTCTTAAATAAATTTAATGTTTAATTAAAAAAAAATTTCCCAAATTTCATCTTGAATATCTTAATTTTTGTAATTTATTTTATTTGTTTATTTGCCAGTACACCCTTTAAGTCCAACTTAATTAACAACACAGATTTTGTTAAAATTCTAATTTTTTAAGTTTATCTGGAAACATTTCAAATTTTAATGTTAAAATTTATTAAAATCCAGCAAAAAATTAACTAAAGATTATATCCTAGTATTACTAAAATATATCTGGGGGAGAGGGCAAACAGGTTAAGACATTAACTCCAAAATTTTGTAAAAGGTAATTTATATCAGATTGTAAATTGTTTAGAAATTTAAGAATATGTACTGATTTTTAAATTAGATAAGGGAATATGTTTGGTTTAACAAGGAAAGTTGAATGTAACTTATTATTTATTGAGTTTTATAAATTGAAACTTACGTTTCAATGTTTCAACTTTATGTTAATGAATTTTTCTTCAATTTAAAAAAATATATATTATTCCAGTACAAGCAAGTATTTGAGAAAGTTGGAGAGGCAACTGAAACTGCCCTTGTGGTTTTAGCTGAGAAAATGAACCCATTTGGTTATGAGAAAACTGGATTAAGCCGTCGAGATGCTGCAGTTGTGGTTAACCAAGGAGTATCTTCTATGTGGAAAAAAGAATTCACTCTTGAATTCTCACGTGATCGCAAATCAATGAGTACTTATTGTATACCTGTCAAGACAAACCGATTGGGACCTGGTCCTAAAATGTTTTGCAAGGTATCCAACTTATAGAACTAATATACTTGTTTTGGAACTGTTTTGTTTTAATGTGTACAGTCCAGCTTGAATTATCCATAGAACTGAGTGTTATCTTAATAGATTGGCTATTACTCTTGAATAAGGGGAAAGGGGAAAAAAATACAAATTCATACATTTGAAGAAGAAATTTTTTTTTTCTCAGTAGTGTAGGAATTGTTCTTTGCAGGAATGACTATGCTGATTTGCTTTAAACATAAAATATTTTCTGTAAAGTACTCATTTTTAGTGGGATATGGAGTTGAATTTTTCTAAAATGTTATCACTAGTAGAAGGTGAAAAAATCTTGTTTAATCAAGATTTTATTGTAATTTCAATTGTGTTATATGGACTAGGAAATTCTGCTAGAGCTATCACTCAAACTTAACATAAATATTCTGTATAATGATTTTTTCATCCGTGCGGTGTAAAAATAAAACAAAAAAAAATTCTTTTGTATATTTTTATGTTTTAAAAATAGTTGCCAAATATGAAGCCATGGATTGATTTTTAAAATCAATTTAATAATTGCTAGTGTTATAAAATAAATTTGTTTATAAAGTACCATACTTTCTATAATTGTAATTTAATTTTATCTGATGCGTGTTCTTGTAGTAGCCTTTATTTATGGAAATTTCATTACTCTTTTACATTCTGTGATATAGTGATTTTAGATTTATTTAAGACTAAACCTTAATTTCATTGTTTACACATTTGAGCATTAATAAATATTTTAATAGATATTTTCATAGTGTAAATCTATCCTAACTGAAATGTGGATAGTTAGAATGTTATTGATGATAAAATAATTTGATACATTTTATAAATTAATACCTTTTAAGAAAAACAGTGGGGCTATGAATGCATTTGAATTTTATTAAATTGTTGAAAAGGTCAGGTGCATTTAGTTATTTAGATTGCTGTAATTAAAATATAATTAAAACTCTGATTTCTATAATTTTTACTTTGGAAGCTAAAATGGACAATTTATAAAATTCCAAAAAATTTAGCTGTATCAACTCACAAATAATCAAATACCTATTTTTTTTTACCATATAAGTTAATTAAAATTTGAAATAATAGTATATTATATGGGAAATGCATACCATTTTCTAATTTAATTTATTAAACTTTTTTTAACAAACTTCTATTGTTAAAATGACGGACTTCTGCTGATATCAATTGCTCTCACTGAAAGTGTATAGTTTTGAATATTTTTTCATTCTCAATCTGTTTTATTTTCTCAATTTAGGAGTTCATAAAGTAATTTTTTTTTACTTTATTAAAGCATTGTTTAATTTAAATATTTTGTTTGCTTCTATTCAGCCTTTAAAGACTAATGTCTAGTATTGGATTTTGTGGACTACAGAAGATGAAATGTGGCTTTTGAATGAAATTATTGAAAACTATTCCTTCCCTTAAATTATTCATAATTTTAAATTCCTTCCTCTCAGACCGTAACTGTTACTGTTTGGAATAGGCTATTTAAATGCTCATTTCCTTGATTTTACCATAACTTTAACTAGCTTTTTAATTATTTGCAATGAAAATAAAACTAACATTTGAAATGCTGAATTCACAAGGCAGTGATTGTATAATATTCTATCATTAACACATATTGATTACTAATATTAATTTTCATTAATTTCCGAAACGGTTTTTGAAAAGAAAAGATTGCTATTTACACATCTCTCTAAAGTATTTCCAATGTTAGCCAAATATTTTGGTACATTTCATGTCTTAATAAGTTAAATTGTGTTGCTTTTAGTCTTATAATATAATAATATTTTTTAAAAATGATTTGCAATCTGTGCATGTCCTCTTTTAAAATTTATTATCCCTCTTTGCATTGTTAGGTTATACTTCGGTTGTATGTTAAAAATTAATCCTTGCTTCTTAATCTAGTGTTTTAGATTAAATTTATAAAAAGTTTTGTCTTAAGTAAATCTATTCTTATTTATTTGAGTGAAATTCTATAATTTTCTCTTTGCATGTAAATCTATAAAGTTTGAATCTTGTAGATTTTAATTCGTTTTAAAATCTGCTGTTTCACTTTGTTTACGATTGTGAACTTAAAATTAACGTTCATATTTTTAAATTGAAAAAAAAAAAAAACTTATGGTTTATTTGCATTATAATTTTAAATAAAGTATTACATTTGTGAAATGGCTTACTTTCTATTTAAAATTCAAAGATTAAGGTAAAAATACTGAGTTATAAACTTAGAGGGAATATTAAATTTAAATGAGGGGAAGACAGTTGTTTGAAGACTTCCTATTGGAATTTTGTGCACAACAAAAGAAAAAAAAGGATAATTATGTACTCTTGAGGTAATCATCAGTTTATGGCTTCCCAAAGAGCATTTATGGTTAATTCATTAAATCAGTAGTCAATATTGGTTGTAGGTTGTTTTTTTTTTTCTTCTGATACTGGGTTTGATGTTTTATTTACATGATTGCATGAGGTTTTAATTACCAAATTTGAAATACCATTTAAATTAAAAAGTTATAATCAAGTTTTTCTGTTATGTTTTTTTAAGACATCCATAATTTTATGTTCTAAAGCTCGTTCATTGCTGCTTACTTCTCTAATAAAAAATTATAAAAGTATTCAGTACAAAAAAAGTTTTTGCTTAATATTTTTATAGATAATTGGATATATACATTCGATTTGAATTACTGATTGTATATTCAATTTTTTATATTAATTTTTTTGTTGGTGTCATTAGTTACTGTTATTTGACATTGTCTTATTTTAAAACAATTCAAATTAGTGTCATTTTCTAAGCCTGTCTTATTTTAGAACAATTTAAATTTGTTGTCATTTTCTAAGCCAATTCCATTATTCATTAGTATGAACTTGCTATTTATAACCATATTTAGCATTTAAGTAAGTTTATTGCTTGTACTATATTAGTTAAAATAGCAAGTGCATATTTAATTTTCCATTATAATTTACTTAGGGTGCTCCAGAAGGAGTTTTAGAAAGGTGCACCCATGTTCGAGTAGGAAGTGCAAAAGTACCTATTACTCCTGCTATCAAGAATAAAGTATTGGAAATTACCAAACAGTATGGAACAGGAAAGGACACTCTGCGATGCTTGGCCTTGGCTACTATTGACAACCCTCCAAAACCTTCAGATATGGACTTGGCCGACTCTACTAAGTTTGCAACTTATGAGGTAAGGGATTGCAAATTCTCCAAAGTTCAACCTCCCCCTCCTCTTTGCCGCTGGATTTCTATAATTTTGTTTTGCTTACCTGGAGAGATTAGTAATTAGTGATAAGTATAACTAGATTTATGATGCTATTAAAATCCAGAAATTATTTTTTCTTTTTATTCCACTGAAATATGTTTTAGATATTAGTTTATTTTTTATTTATTTATTTTTGTTAAAAGCATAAGCTTGGAATTCATTTTATTATTTTATACTTTTTGATATACCCAGGTATTAGTTAAAATGGGTTTTATATTTTTAATTAAAAAATGTATTTAAATGTTTTCTACTTCATTGAAATAATAATAATCTTCAGTCTATGTAAATAAAATTTGATATACCTGTAATATAGCAAATTGTCACAGTGAAGTTTGAAATTGTTGTTTATGAAAATGGGTGTTTAAACCTGCGCAGTGCAAATATTGTAGTTTGCCTTAAAATGTCTTACCATGCCTTAAAAATAAACTACTTAAAATACATTTGACCAAGACCTATTAGATTTTTTTTGAAATAAAAATTAGGTTTTTATGTGTTATTTAATCTTTCTTTTAATCTTTGTGTCCTTTAAACTGAGACAAAGAACAGCATCGAAAGTTTTGCAGCTTCTCGAAAAATTATTGGATAATTATATTTATCTAAAGAAATTTTAAGAACTATCAGAAACTGATTTTCCTTAAAAATGTTTAATTTTTAATGGATTATTTGTAAAGGAAAGTTTGACTTTGTAAGTGGCCATAATGTATGTTGACAGCTTGAAATATAAAAGCAGTCGCAAGCAAAAAAATGTATTTTGCAAAACTCCATACATAAAAGTTGGATATCCTGCTATTGATTTTAAGCTTTTGATTAGTAGCCAAGATTATAGACGCTTCATTTTTCAGATCGTCGTTCCCTCATTCTATACATATAATAAAGCTCAGTGTGTGTTGGTGCTCTACAGGTCACTGTTCAACTTACAGCTGCCAAATTTGCCACGTGTATACCTTGGGGATCAAGACTGTGAATCTCTCAGCCTTTTTTTAGAATTTTTAATTAAAAATAAAGCAAAATTTTCATGTTTTTTTGCTTTAACTTCCAAAAATATTACATCACAAAATTGATTTTTGCATCAAGTTAAAGCTCAAAAAATTATCTTTTCAGTATACTGATGTTTTGACCTTTAAATTTTAACTGCATGAGCATTTAAAAAAGAATCAGCTCTTAATAACGTGTTGCCATCACATTTACGAAATATCTGATTTAAAAAAATAAATTACAACCACAAATAAAGCCTAGAAAAATGCAATTTTCAGCAAGTGATTATATGGAATGAAATAAAATATACATACTAGCATTCCAGTACCCAGCATTGCTCGGGTAATGGAATTAGTAGGGGGATTACAGTGCTTGGTGCACCTAGTTAAGAAAATACCCTATAATACTTATTTATTGCCTATAATTGTTTTCTAATTTTGGGAGGGTCCCGGTGACTCTGGACTCCTTATATATGTGCCCTTGCCCTTAACTGTCCGTAAGGATCCTTTTAAAGTAATGATTTTCTTTGCAACTTCTGGCTATCCACATTTTATTGTTATACCTATGTTTAAGCAAGAACTTCTTTGTATACAACATTTTTTGGGGGGGTTCTGGTGCTAAAACTATTAAGCTGCTTGATGAACTGAATCTGGAGCCAGCTACATGAAATTGGCCGTGTGAAAAACAGTCTCCTCTTAAATCGATCCCTGCTACTTTTAATATCTGTCCTTGTGACTTATTAACGGTTATTGTAAAGCAAACTTTTACAGGAAAGTGCACTCTTCTAAATTCAAAAGGATAGTCTGACGAATTAGTGGAATTCGGGGTATTAAAACCAACTCTCCTGGAGCGCATCCAGTAATTATTGTAGCTTCAATTACAAACTTATTAAGTCTAGTCACTTATAGTCTGATGTCATTGTATAACTTTGGAGGACAAAGATTTCGTTGTAGCATTACTGGTGTCCCAACTTTCAGGTAAAGTATGTGAGGTGGAAAACCTGGAATGAATTCATAAGATGCGTACTTTTTGCTGGATTGTTTTCAAAATTGATCAGGGTGTGTCAAAGCAATGCCGAATTATATATAAAAAAGTTTAGTCTCATTTTTATTTATCAATGAATTAGATTTGTAATGTTAAAGTGGAAAAGTCGATAAATGACAAAAAAAAAATGAAATGATAAAATTATCAGATTTTTACAATCTTTCACACGATTTTGAAAAATTTATCGAATTTTATCTAAAATTTTTTTGATTATCTTGAAAAGTTTCGGCGTAATTAAATATTAAATCGAAAATGCGCCATTCCATTAAAAAATTCTCCAAAAATTCAGTTTTAAAAATTCGATTTTTTTAATTGTATTGAAGAATACTACATTGTATTGTCTTTCAGGAAACATATTTTCTGTATTTTTTCAGCTAAGCGTCTATTTTACAGGGCTGTTCAAGAAATAGACCCGTCAAAATGGACTTTAAAAAAAATCGATATTTAATTTTTGCGTCGATATTTCGTAAAATAAATTATTTCTTCGTGGTCTACGATAAAAAGTCCATCCGATTCCACAGCGATATTGAGTATAAGTTGAACGGACGCGTAGCGATGGCAATTTTAAAACCGCGGTTTTACAGGACGAAAAGGTACTCATGAGCGATCGCTGCTCCGGAAGGCCATGTTTCACTCGGAAAGTAACTTAACAGATTTAAATTTCACAGAAATTAAGGGGTTTTAATTAATTTCTCCAAAACTAATTGATATTTCGAAAAATAAACTATCCTATCTTTTAAGTTGGATCAAACTGCAAGTGGAGTGTAAATTTTATTAAAATCGGTTAAGTAGTTTAGGAGTCCATCGCGGACAAACAACGTGACACGTAATTTATATATATATATATATATATATATATATATATATATATATATATATATATATAATATAACAATAAATGCAAGATAGTTTTTTATGATGGTTTGCAATGTCAAAATTACTTATTCAATGAAACAATAGAAATTCAAAATAAAAATATAATTTAAATTGCATGTTGAATATGTGGTGCTTCAATGAGGAAAAAAGGAGCTTTTATTAATGTGCTGTCATCATATTGACAAAAGCTCAAATTAAAAGAGTAAAACCTTTTGGAATCTTAAATGTATTAGAATTTAATAATAATAAATCCTTTTTAAAATTAAAATTGAAATCCATTATCGCTTATTTTAAATTGAGAGCCTTATTATTTTTAAGTCATTTTTTATATTAACTGATTCAGTCATTAATGAGTTTTAATCACTTTGAAACAATTGTTTTTTTAATCGTGTGACTATCGGATTTCACGCTCATTGATATTCAATCCCCCCATTTCTAAATTGGCTGAACTCTAAAACTTTTGTCTTAATGCCATTGTGTCTCCCCCACCCCTAAAAAAATTTGAAATGGTCATGTAACTATATTATTGTACAATCTTTAATTTTCAGAAAAGCAGTCCAAAACTTTTTTTTGCTAGCTAGAAAATTAAAAATAATAATCTTATGAGCGCGATATTGATTATTTAAAATGAAGAAATCGTGAACAAACTGGAAGGTGACGTCATCTCATAGAAACAACAAACAAAAAGCAATTAATAATAATTTGAACTAAAATATAATATACTCTTAATTATTTCTGTTGAAGTAAAAAAAAATTTGCTTTCATCTTTTTAAGTTTAATAACAAGACATGATTTTTAATAGTTACTTTTGCTTATATGAAGAATATGCATCATTCAAATCTTGTTCCAAATTCACCTTTGTTAATGTAATGAATCATACCAAAATAAAAACACCTGCTTTCACAAAAGCTTACATAAATATAAAGCTACACAGATAAAGCAGGTCAACCATTTGAAAACAAATCTGCTTTGAAAGAAGCATATGTAATAAGAAATAATGCAATACTGGTAAAAGCATATAAAAAAATTTCAGATGTATTTCAGAGACATGAAAATCTCTTAACCAAAATAATATGTTCTCTCATGATAAAAAATAAATCAACTACCATTTGAAATTAAAAAAAAAATATTTGAAATTTAGGAAATGTTTTCTATGATTTTTTACTATATATGTATATATATATATATACTAGCAGTCTTTGGCCACCAGTCGGTTCGCCAGTATTAATGCTAAAATTTTCATATAATATTTTATATAGCTGTGTCTCATAACAGGTTTTTCACCAAAATATTTTTAAACCAAATAAATTTTGATAATCATATAATTCATTTATAGTATTATTTTCTTCAGATGTTCTGTTTGTTGTACAACTCGTCTTTCTGTTTCTATCCGAGCAATGATTGTCCCAGAATTGATATTTTACTTACATGGTGGAGGCAAAGGTCTAATATTCTACATTTTTTTAGAATAATGCGATTCAAATTTTCATAAATGTAAACACGCTAAACAAATAAAGACACAGTTGGTTTTCAAGAGATGCTAAAGTTTAAAAACGGCTTGGAAAATGCCGCTCACAGAGGAAATAATGGTGACACACACACACACCCTTCTTTTCTTTCTTTTTTTTCTTCCCTGTCCGGACTTTATTTTGAGCAGGCATAAATTAAATATCCATACAGACTAATAATAAAAGCAACTTTTTTTTTTCAAACATCCTGTAATCTATAAATGAAAACCAACTGACTTCCCGTATTTCTTTTTAAACAAATCATAATTTATTACTTCCTGCTATCTTACTCAGTTGGTGTGGGGGAAGGGAATGAAAATTTTTGGTGGAAAAGTAAGAAAAGTGTTGTTTTAACTATTTTCCTCGCAGTTTTTTTCATTTTTTCTCTCCATAAGAACCATCCTCGTGTCTTAACGAAAATATTAAAATAAAAAATAGCCGAATCGGTTGAGCCGTTCTCTAGTTTTGCGCTTAGCAACACATTTCGAGATGCATTTTTATTAATATACTAGCCGCCCTTGGCGACCAGTCGGTTCGCCAGTATTAATGCTCGCTAAAATTTTCATATAATATTTTATTTAGCTGTGTCTCATAACAGGTTTTTCATCAAAATATTTTAAACCTAACAAATTTTGATAATCATATAATTCATTTAGAGTATTATTTAGTATTATTTTCTTCAGATGTTCTGTTCATTGTGCTACTCGTCTTCCTCTTTCTATCCGAGCAATCATTGTCCCGGAATGGATATTTTACTTAAATGGTGGAGGAAAAGGTCTAAAATTCTACATTTTCATAGAATAATGCGATTCAAATTTTCATAAATGTAAACACACTAAACAATAAAGAATTGGTTTTTAAGAGATGCGAAAGTTTAAAAAAAGCTCGGAAAATGCCGCGCACAGAGGAAATAATATTGATACACACACATCCTTCTTTTCTTTTCTTTTTTTTTTTCTATCCTTTTTTTCTTCACTAATTTTGTTTCTACAAACCCTATTTTCACTTTGTTATTCTTTTTTTTTTCTTTCGTGCCGAAATTTTATTTTGAGCAGGCATAGATTAAATATTCATACAGACTAATAATAAAAGCAGCTATTTTGTTTCTTTTTTAAACATCCCGTTATCTATGAATGAAAACCAACTGACTTCGCGCATTTCTTTCTAAACAAATCATAATTTATTACTTCCTGCTATCTCACTCAGTTGGCGTGGGGGAAGGAAATGCAGATTTTTGGCGGGAAAGTTAGAAAAGTGTCTTTTTAACTATTTTCCTCGCAGTTTTTTCATTTTTTCTCTCCATAAGAACCATCCTCGTGTCTTAACGAAACTATTAAACAAAAAATTAGCCGAATCGGTCGAGCCGTTCTCCAGTTTTGCGCTTAACAACGCATTTCGAGCTCCATTTTTATTATAATAGACTAGCTGCCTTTGGCGACCAGTCGGTTCGCCAGTATTAATGCTCGCTAATATATTATGTAGCTGTGTCTCAACTAGTTTTTCACCGAAATATTTTTAAACCAAACAAATTTTGATAATCATATAATTCATTTATATTATAATTTATTATTATTTTATTCAGATGATCTGTTCACTGTACTACTCATCTTTCGCTTTCTATTCAAGCAATGATTGTCCCGGAATTGATATTTTACTTAAATGGTGGAGGAAAAGGTCTAATATTCTGTTTTTATAGAATGAGATTCAAATTTTCATAAATATAAACACACTAAACAAATAAAGACTATTTGTTTTCAAGAGATGCAAAAGCTTAAAAAACAGCTTGGAAAATGCCTCGCACAGATGAAATAATGGGCGCTCAGCAATGCATTTCGAGTTCCATTTTTATTAATATAGATATATATGTATATTGCTAATTCAATTAAACAGTTTTATTTAAGACACATATGGCTTAATATATATATCTTCTATATTTGAAGCCGAAAAGCTAATTTGTAAACTTTTTATGATAGGTATACATATCTTAGCAAATAGTTTAAGTGGATTATATTCTTAGTAAATTGAGGTAAAAATGCTGATGAATTACGACTTTTAAATTTCTACTTATATCATCCGAACTGTGAATCATATTTAACAAAATATTCTTGTGACACTAAGACCTTAAATAAAAAATAGTGGCATTCCAGTCATTAAAGCTGGCTATATTATGAAAATTTCAATATCACTATTCGATAAAAACTGGTAATATTAGATCATTTTATCTATCATCTCAAAAAAGCCAATACGAGTTTTTCAAGAATAATTGGCCTAGATTATGAAAATGTTAATTTTTCTTATCTTGCAATATTCAGAACTGAATAAATCTGCCAAATATGATGCAGAAACATTTGTTTATTTATTTAGAAGTTAAAGTATAAAGGATATTTTACAGAATATGAATCTATAAGACCAGTCTAAAATGTTAACTTTATTTTTTAAAATTTATTTATAAATAATAAAAAAATTAAATATTGTTAAGAGCATTTATATACATTTTAAAATAAAGTTGAAAACTGAATTTTTCATTGAATCCGTGAAATGCTTGCTGAATAATTGTTTGAGATAGTATAAATAATGAAAATTTATATTTCAATTTCTGTAGTGAACATAAAACTTCAATGTCAGACTACTCTGCTTTCAATTCTCGGTTTTATTTAAAGACATGCTTGGATTGAGTGTAAAGGTCTTTATATTAACCACTTAACTGTTTTGCCAGTATTCCATATGTGCATCTAATTTTAATAGTTATAAACAAAAAATTAGCCATTTATAACAATTATAATTCAATAGTAAAATGACTTTGAATGTGTAGATAAGTCAAGTATTCAATGGATTTCCATTTGAATCAAAATAAGAAAATATTCCCAAAATAGAAAGTGCCGTTTTATTAAATAGTAAAGATAATAAAACTTAGGTGGATATTTGTAGTTTAATCGTTTCCACTTTAATTTAAAACTGAATTTTAGAATCACTGATAGAAAATCAGTGAGTGATGCAGAGTTCATAGTTCAGAACTGCTTCACACCTTCATAATAGTATAAGTAAATTATTTGACTATCAAAATTTGAAGTTAAAAAATATTTTACTGAAAACCCTATTATGAGACAATGTTATATTAAGAATTAATTGAACCTTTCAGCCGGCATGAATACTGGTGAACCAGCTAGTTGCCAAAGGCGGCGATTACATTTATAAAAACGTATATATTTTAAGATTTTAATTTATATGAAAGTAAAATCTTAAATGCATTTTGTACCATTATGGTTTTTTAACTTTTTGAACTAGAATATTAATCTTTTTAATATGAAGGAATTGTTATTTTTAGACTGGGATGACATTTGTTGGTGTTGTTGGAATGTTAGATCCACCGAGGAAAGAAGTCAAAGATGCTATTTGCCGTTGTAAAGCTGCAGGAATTCGAGTCATTGTGATTACTGGTGACAATAAAGTAAGAATTATTTTTCTTGTGGAAGAATATATAATTTTGATATTTGGGATATTTTTGTTATTTCAGTATCTACAGTACATTTTCAAAAAATTCAAATTCTAAAAACTTTAATGACATATAAATCCTGCCAACAAAATATAAATAAAAAATCCCCCCCCCCTAGATTTAAGGAAAATTACACTCGATTCTTACTTCATCTATAATAAACAGTATAGGAAAAAATGCAACTTTTGAGAGCAAAGTACGACATGCAGGTATTGAAAGGCATTCAAATATAAGGGTTGAAACCCACACTCAGTTACTAGTTATTCACTACCACCATAATGAATCTTAACAGGCCTTCCTGTAGTGCACCTTCAATCTTGCTAAATCTGCTAGCAAGTGTAACATAGTGTTCTTAATTCTTGAGATTCTTGTTTTGTTGTAATTTTCAGAGTTAATACATCACAGGTTAAGTTCCATGTGATAAAACACCCTCAAAATTAAAACTATAAGTACAATCTTCATGAAATTTATCATGGTACTCCTATAGACCTAAATTGCTACTCTTTAAATTTTGATTTTAAAATTTAACGGTTAGTGTTCTGTAGAGGGTTAACATAAATCTTTAGTGATTTTTATGTTATTTTATTTATTTATTTATTGGCAATTAAACTGTTTCAATAAAAATTATTTGATTGGTTGGTATTTTATAGTTACCTCTAGATCATGCACAAATAGCAATTTAAATCTAATGTAGTTTGTATACTTTAAAATTTAATAATTAAAATGTTTCTTACTTTAAAAATTGCAAGGTTCAAATAATAGCTGTAAGAAAAGTTCTACTTTCATAGGAGACATAAATATGTATGACTAGCTCTTACTCGCGACTTCGTGCGTGTGGAAATTTTAATGTGCATACGTGAGAACTGACAGTCTAATCACAATGTAAAATGTTATCAAAACTGTTTGCAGGCATAAATTTTCAACGTCAATTGGAGCAATGTAAAGACGAATTTTAAGCACCAGTTAGGGGTAACGCAATGCAGATTAGAAAATTTTTTAATTTCGATTCATCTATTTTATTTTTATTCAAAAGTTAATTAACAATGTTTAATTTGAAATTTATCATACACTACAAAAATAAACAAAATCGTTTGAAATAACCGATCAAAAATATTTTAAGTCTAACATTATTAGCATGGGGGAAAAACTACTTAGAAGCTATGTACTTGAATCTATAAAGATATTTTTAAAATTTTAATCGAAAATAATGAAAATAGGCAAAGAGAATATGTACAGCAAGAAAAAAAATCAAGTGAAATTACAGGAAATATCGAATTTTATTAACAGAAGAACAGCGGAAAAAGTTAATAAACCTTCCTTTAAAATAGTAAGATAATATTAAAAGGAAAAACAGAACAGAAAACAAAAAAACAATTAGATTTTTTAACATTTTTTTTTGTTCTGATGAAAAAGGCTTTCTGTCTGAAAATCCTACTATAAATCACAAAGAATTCCATTAGATAGCATAATATTAAAAGAATATCGGAAATAGAAAAATAAAAACAAAGGATTAAAAAAGCTCAGGCAGATGTTTTCAGTTTTGTTTTGTTTTTTGGGGAGCGGAAAAGTTAGTTTTTAATTAATAAAAAAATAACCACTCAATTAACCAGAATAAAAATTAGCCTATGTTCTTCAGTAGACTATCATCTATCTCTGTGTTAAATTTCAGCCAATTTCCTTCAGCCGTTTTGGCGTGATTGAACCCTATCATCCATCTATCCAAACTTTCACATTTATAATAGTAGTATAGATTTCTAAGTGGAATTAAAGGCTCTGCTAAAGTATTTAAAAAAAAAACTTTTTGGTTGAGGGGGAGGGTAATATTTGTTTTATTATGAGAAAAATACATACATTTCACTTTGTACAAATTGACCTTTTGTTGTTTTTGTTCTTGTACATGCTTTAATGAATATTGTTAATATAATGAATAAGATCAAATAATAACTAATAGAGTTCTCCAATATATTATGTTATATTTGATTAAATAATAGTCACTGTATTGTGATTATATAATCGATATTTTATAATAGGCAATATATACTAATGCACTATAATATTCATAAGCCGCTTGTCCTCAAGTGTAGGGAAGATAAAATGTGAAATTATATCCTTTTTTTTTTTTTTTTTCCATAAGATTTGTTATCTTTCTTTTAGGCTACTGCTGAAGCAATATGCAGACGTATTGGTGTCTTCGAAGAGAATGAAGATACTTCAGGTGTGTGAATTTGCCAATTTATATATATATATATATAATATAATACTTTATTTTCATAATACGAGTATTTTTAGACTATTAATTCCTTTTTTGTATTCATTTATGCTGTCATAGAGGAGTATTTGGAAAAGTCAGGTAATTTATATTGTGTATGGATTTTCAATTTTTTAAAAAAATTCTCAGCTCATTACATTATTTTTATTAAGCACACTTTCAACTTAATGTTTTATACTAATAATATGCCTAATTAGGTATAAATCTGTTGGTAATCTTTTTCTTAGTTTTATGCTCATATTTGGATTTTAACTTTCCAGACAGCTGAATTTTTTCTTCTATTTTTCTGTTAACAATTGAATCATATTTATTTCTATGTATTAAAGTCCACATAAAATAATCTCTAGGTGATGATCATCCATGTAGCTTAAAAAATGTTTTGTAGTAATCTTAAAGATGTGCCATAATTATTTGCTTTTAAGTGGTGGATAATGTTACCATCATTTCATATTATTTTTGAATTTTTTTCTATCAATTTTTTTTATTTTTAGATCTTTTTCTATAAATTTAATTTCTTTTAAAAAAGGTCTTTCTTTCTCTGGGCGTGAATTTGATGAATTGGCACCATCTGAACAAAAATTGGCTGTATCTAGGGCAAGGCTTTTCTCAAGAGTTGAACCAGCTCACAAGAGTAAGATCATTGAGTTTTTACAAGCAGATGGTGAAATTTCTGCCATGGTGAGTATTCTGATGCTCATAAAGGAAAATCCTATTCTATTGTGGATATTATTGGAAATCTAAAATTACTTCAGATTTTGTTTGAAATTTATATGCTCATGCTGAAGAACTCCATATTCTGTTATATATATATATATATATATATATATATATATATATA
>JAOUZG010014855.1:1125423-1188185 GCA_026289955.1 Argiope argentata | reverse complement strand
ATATATATATATATATATATATATATATATATATATATATATATAGTGTGTGTATACACATATCTATTGATAAAATAAAGGTTTAGTTACAATTTGTAAATGAGGAAATCTTTCCCAGTTAGTGCACATAATATAAATCTTCCAACTAATAAAAATGTTTGCAAAGCATGTAGAAGATAAGGGCATAAAAATTGGAGCTTCTGATTATCAGTTTATTTTAAGGAAAATAATAGTGAAAGTGAATATGTTAAATAATTTATTTGAAAAATTTAAGGGAAGAAACACTATATAAATCTTAATTTAAAAGTCTGTTAGTGCTATATGCAGAATATCTCAAAACAGAATAAACCTTTATTATGTATTTTGATGAAGCATATTTCTAGTTTTAAAAATACTTAAAATTAAGTAGGCAATGGCATAAAATACATTTTGGCTCCTATAGAACATTGAGAATAAAAATTTAATTTTAAAACTGTCTTATACTAAAATGTGTCAAGGAATAAAATGTTTTAATAGCATTCATTTTGGCATACTTTTCACATTTCTTTCTACAAAATTTTTAAATTATGCATTTTAGATTTAGAGGCTATTGCAACTAATTTAAATGGAAATGTATATTTCATGAATGCACATTTATTTAATATAAAAAAACTTATATAAATATATTTAATTATACATCATTCAGTATAACTGGTAGTTGTGATGATGTGTAATGTTGCAACTGTGATTGATAAAAGTAAACAAATTCAAGTATAAAACAAAAGAGAAGGAAGCAGAACATTTAAATATCTTGAAATAATTTAAATGTTTAACAAGAAAATAAAATTATTAGTTTTTGATTGCTTTCTTTCTTAAAGAAATTATTTCTACAAAAAGAAACATTTTGAAAATATGGAAGTTTATTTTGAATATAATTTTCTGATATTTTGACGTCCTTCTAAAAAGTGAATTTATTGAACAGTTCGATAATAATAAGGTTACCTCCTTGAAAAGAAATAGGCTCAGACATAATTCCGATGATGCTATAATTGATGTTTTGATTTATTTTTCAAATTACTCTCATGCTAGTTTATGATTAATTAGCTCAGAATTCAACATTCCAAATGTAAGATCGTAAGTTCAATAATTAACATCTATTTATGGTGAATAATTCAAATGTTTCGATGAACAATTATGATAAGATGATCAGCATGCAGTTTGGTATTCAACCTTCAGATAGATTCAAAGATTTGACTGTTCTGAATTATAATTTTTTACAATGAATATTACTGCAATTAAGAAACATGAATTGTTTATTTTATTTTTAAAAAAAACTGCTGGAAGGATTTTTTCTTCAAATTTGAATTTGGCTATAAAAAAAGTTATATTTAGTATACATTTGGAATCTGAAGCAACAATTTTGAATAAGGACCTCTCCCACCCCAAGTCTGCAAATTCATATAGAGTAGTACTTAGTCATTTTTAGAGTAGATTGAAAAATTATTTTTTTATGTCCCCTCCCCAAACTAAGATTCCTATGCTATTATTAGAAGAATTAATACATGGAATTCTTTGGAAATAAAATGTTAAAAATGAATACTAATCAGAAACTGACTTAAAGCACAAATTCCAGAATTTTGTATATAACTGCAAAAAAAAAAAAAAAAATTGAATAAGTTCTTGCCAAAAGTATGTCATTAGATCTGATGAGGGTATGCGGACAAATCTACTATATCCAGGATAATCTACTATAATTATATTTTAATGGAACTGAGCTATTTTTCCAATTATGACTTTCAATTCAATAAAATTTATTCTTATGTCATCTTATTTTAGGATATTTAAGTTTTTATTAAGAGTATAATGTATAATATAACAAGTTGCATCCAATATCATGGGAAGTTATTCAGATTTTGGTACTGTAACTTAACTAGATCATAGATGAAACTAAATAAAACTATTGAGGCAGCAAATTCTAAACATGTTGCTATGTATTGATTTTAGAGTAAAATAATAATTTTAAAAAATATGTATTTAAGTAAAAAATTTACTAATGGCAAAAGAACTGTTGAGCAAAAAAATGCTTTAAATATGTTGCTAGCATGAATAATCTCAAAATAAAAAGAATAAGTGAAAGAAACATACTGCAGATAAACTAAGATTTTTTAAAGATTGACACCTCAGACATTAATTTAGTTGAAAATACAGAAAAAAATTTCAGTACATAGCAGAATCAGATATTTTTAAGAATTAAATTCTAAAAGAGTAAGTATGTAAATTTAAAATTATTTTAAAATCATATTTGCTTATTTAAATAGAAGTAAAGGCTCCCAAGTTTTGATCTATTTGCTTTTCTACTCTTTGTTCTACTAAGCATCTAAGATTTCAAATAATAATAATAATAAATAAAAACTATAAAAATGTTAGCAAATGGATTTAGAATTTGTAAGCAAGAAAGAACTAACAAATTTGTAGGTTAGTACTGAAAATACAGTATTTTACATATTCCATTCAGTATTTTGCATATTATTCATTTTTACATTTAAAATATAAAAGTTTTGTAAATTTGAAAAAAAGTTCTCAAATCTTTTTTTTTTTAAATCTTTAATAAGATTTAGGATACTATTGATTTTTTTTAACATTTATTTATGAGATGGATCATTTATGTTCCTTGTGTCTTCCTTAAGATATAGTAGATCTTTATTGACATATTCTAAAATTTTATTCATGATATAACAAAAGAATTGTATTGCAGTATGCAAGTATTTTTAGATCATAAGAGCCTATTTTCAACAAGTTTAGTAATTACTAGCTTAACTATTTTTTAACATTTCAATAAAAGTTAATATGTTATTAATATTTTTTTTATTCCTTTAATAATTTGTTTTGATATTTATTATCTCTGAAATATACAATGAAAGGGCTCTTTCAATCAGTTTTGGTCATAAAAAAATAATTAAATATTTGTACATTTCAGATTGCAGGAAATTTCGTTTGCGTGTAGGTAAATGTACTAAAGAAAAAAATACATTAGTACTTTTTATTATAGAAATATATAGAAGTGGAATTTTTGTAACTTCTGAATAAAATATTAATTGAAGGGAAAATTTCGCTAATGTCTTGCACATCTTCTTTTGAAAATCTCAACTAAATAAGTAGTGTAATTTGAAAGAACATATTCTAGTACCTTCAGTAAAAAAATGTTTATCCAAAATCTTTATATTTTAAATTGAGAGAAGTTAATCAAACTTGAACCACTGTACCAATTTCTCACATTTTTTTTATAACTATTTATGGCATCAGAGGCTATCTGCTTTAACCATTTTTGAAACTTATTGTGAAATAAAGGTTAGGTAGAACCTTTAACCTCATTTTTTTTCAATAGTTTTCTGATTTAACTAGTGTCTAAATAGCAGTCTCATTATCATGCATTTATATTTTTAAATAATTCTTTGTAATTTCTTTTAACATGTTTATAAAGTAAAAATAAGTAAATTATGATTAATTATTAAAAGTATTAATACAGCATTCAAATTTGTATGCTGATTAGTTGATTATATTTCAAAATAGGGATTTTAATCCATACTTGATATCAGACTTGGGATTTTGGCTCTATATTTCTGTATTTTATTGTCAAAGATATGATTTTAGGTTAAAAATTTTCCTTTGAGCATATCTTTAAAAAATAATTTTAACATCTAGCATTAATAAAAAAAGCATATTGATACTTTTTGTAATGTTGGAGTTTATTAATTACTGAATGTTTTTGGCAGTTAAAATTACATTCTTTTTCTCTTCAAATATGAGAACATTATAAAGATTTTAAACTTTTAATATTGCATAGAAGTTAATTTGAATTGTATAGGATATTGTGAAACATAATTGTTGAAACTAGCTTTATAAAAGAGTGGTATAAAGACTAAAATATCTTAGACAGGTGATGGAGTCAATGATGCTCCTGCCTTAAAAAAGGCCGAAATTGGTATAGCTATGGGTTCAGGCACTGCTGTAGCCAAATCTGCTTCTGAAATGGTTTTGGCTGATGACAACTTTTCTACAATTGTCGCTGCTGTTGAAGAAGGACGTGCCATCTATAATAATATGAAACAATTCATACGGTACTTAATTTCCTCAAATATTGGAGAAGTTGTCAGGTATGTTTTTTACATTTGCTTTTTAAATTTCATGACTTTGCTTTAGCTTTATTTTTAGATATAAACTATGCTGGATTTTAGTATGTAGCTTGTTCTTCATACATTTGAAATTAGCATTTATAATTAAATTCTAAGTTTTATATTTATTTGATAGTTTCAAGTTTGATTAAAAAATAAAAGTGATGGAGTGAATTTTTACTTTCACTAATTTTTTAAACCTATTATATTTTTCTAATGGAGGACTCAAACTATAAAATTATTTGATAATGAATTTCTAGACTTGTGAAAATAATAAGCAGTTTTATTTATTTTCTTTTCTAAACAGTATTTTTCTTACTGCTGCTTTGGGTCTACCAGAAGCATTGATTCCTGTTCAGCTTCTTTGGGTGAATCTAGTTACAGATGGCTTGCCAGCTACAGCTTTAGGCTTTAATCCTCCTGATCTGGATATCATGGAAAGGCCTCCTCGTAGAGCAGATGAATCTCTCATATCAGGGTGGTTATTCTTCAGGTATATGGCTATTGGAGGTAAGGAGGAGTTAACCAATACTACTTTTAAAGGATTTTCCTTCCATTCAAATGATATTTTAATATTGTGGATACATGATAATGCATAAAGTAATTTAATGAAAGGTGGTCATAAATAAGCACTCTTGCCTGCTTAAAACATGTAAATTTTGAATAATCAGAATATTACTACTGTATTAGTGAGAATGGTCAAGTTCTATGGGCCTTCACCACCCATTCTACAATCCCACCAATTATCAATGGGATTGACTAGTAGAGCAGCAAAAACCAACAATTATACCATTAATCCCAATATCTGGTTCTAAATTAAATGTGGAAACCAGCAAGCCTATTTCTGTAGCTTTCATGGTCATATTAAATTCTTTAGCAAAACTAGTATATTCAATTATGATATTCTAAAAATGTTTTTTTGAAATAGTTGCCAATTTGAAACAAATTTTGTATAAATGGTACTATACTATTTATGAAATTCTTGTATTAAATTTTATTATTAAATTGTATTATATTCGTTAACTTAGCATTTCCTGTTTCAAAGAGTGCAAAAAGATATTTTATATTTTTTTTCTAGCTTGGCAGTGATGCTGTACTTGAAAGCATTAAAATTTAATTCCTTTAAAATGCAAAGGAATCCTAAGCAATGACTTAATATCCTATCCTGTTTATGACATATAATCTATACATTGTATAAAACGGAAGTGTTCTGAAAACGTCTGTATGTTTGAACCACAAAACTACTTAATGGATAGTATAGATATTTATACCGTTTTGTAGAGCATTTAATAAGGAAGGTTTTAATGTATTAAAGTCATATCAAAATTTAAAAAAGACTTTCATAATTGCAATTTTAACTTTGCACTTATTTGTGCATGTATGAAACCCTCTAACTTTGCATGTAAAAATAGTAAGAGCTGTGGAGTGCATAAGCAATACATTTCTTTGTTTACGTCTGATTTTAAACAGCGATTCAAGTCTCATGATACATAAAAGAAATCCAACCTTGGCTGAAAGACACTAAATGCCAAAAAGCTTTGTTTATTGCTAGATAATCAAAATGAAGAGGTAAGAAACATTTGGTTAGCGAATATCTTCTGTGTATAGTATAAAATGAAGTCTCCTAAAAGTATCTGTATTCTTAAACCCCTAAAACTCAAGAAATAGTCAACGGATATTGGAGGTCGATTCTTGAATATCAGAGAAAGAAAGGGAGGGACAGTCTTTTGATGAGTGAAATAAATCTTTTCTTTAGATTGAATTGTAACTGAATCAGAAGTAAGAGCTGTGACTGGATCAAAAGTAAATGCTCTCTTCTGATCGTTAAATGCTTTTATTTCTCGAGAGGCCTACTTAAATTGCTTTTTAGTAGAAGTTACAATGGTTCAGCCCGATAGCAAAATACTTTAATAAATCTTCGAAAGTATGAGTAGAGGTCCAGAAAGCTCCTAGGATCATACACATTTTTCAGAACTGGAAAATTGCTCACAACTCACTTTTCTGGAATCCAGTCGTAATCTTTCACTGGATACAAGATGGCCTAGTACTCTAACTTCTCAAGTACTCAAAAGTGACTTCTTTTGATTGAGTATCAGACCTGCTTCTTGAATGCATTTCAAAATAGTCGTTAACTCAGTAAGGTGGTCTTCAAATGTCTTTGAAAACACACTGATTATTGTCAAAGATAACAAAGGCTTATGGTTCAATTTAGATGGTGTAGATGAGTATCCATCACTCAATCAAATGTTGCAGGGGCATTGCACAGCCCAAACATGGCTTTTAATTCATATAAATCTTCTAAAATAACGAAAGCAGTCTTTTCTCTGTCTGCCTCGATCTGCTATTAACCAAAGCCATGGGAGGGGAGAACTTTGCCGATTTTTTTAAGCAGTCAAGAGTATTGTCAGTCTGAAGTAGAAGACAAACATCTCTCTTAGTGATCTTGTTCAATCTGCCATAATTAAGCATTTGATGTCTTTTTTCTTCACAAGAATCACCAGAGCTGATCATGGGCATTCAGATAGTTGTATTATACCTTTTTCAAGCATTTTCTCTACTTAATGAATGATGCCCCTTTCAGTTGTTAATAGTCGGTAAGCTCTTTGACTAATAGGGGTGAGATGACCAGTATTAATTCAGTGTTTAACTTTGGTTTGTGTAATTTTTTGTCTTTTTTGGTAAATACTCCCAAAAACTGTTTAAGAAACTTCACAAATTCGTTTTTTTAGTACATAACCCAGGAGCTACCATAAGCGAATAATAGATAAGAAACTCTCATGTCTTTCTCAAGGGACTGCAACTATCTTGTTCATCTGTTATTGTGGATAAATTATTTTCATCCAGGTACACAGCATGACCAATGCACATTTCTTTAGGAATAATCTATTTTTCAGGATGTGTATTGGCAACCCAAATTTTTCTAGTATTATGGTAAGATGATTGTGGTGGGTATGGCAATATTCTTCGTGAATAGTAAATTTCTTTTACCTTCTACAAGTATGTTGAAGTCCCTAAAATTATATGCTCCCGCTACTGATACTTAGTTAAAAACCGTCGAGCAAGAGTGCATTCTTTTATGACATACAACTTCCAAGTGTCTGTCACTGAACGTTCTTGGCAGACTTCTTTAAAAAAAACTACTCACTCCAGCCACAATCTAAGACTGCTTTAGAGGCTTTTAGAAAGTCCCATCCAAATATAACGTTATGGCTGCAATGTTGCCAAACTACAAATTCAAATGGTAATTTTAGGTTGTTGATGGCAATTCATAGAATAAATCTTCCCATTGGCCACACAAAACTCTCAATGATGGCTTTAAAAATGTTTTTGCCATCAAAGAACATAACTTTCTTTAAACATTGGTGAAACTTATTTAAAATGACTAAAACATTCCAGAATCCACAAGAGCACGTATTGCTTCATTATCTATCAATACATCGAGGTTTATCTTATGCAGCCTCACTTCCTGGGAAGGTCACCTTACTTAGTTTTCCTATGAGATTGACTGAATCAATGATAGGATGTTGTTAATCTAAGTAGACATGTTGGAGATGGACCAGATGAGAATTGATGTCCGTAACATTCTTTGCTGTTTGGGTGAAATTCTATAAAATGTTTAGACCACTGAAGATTCTTCTTTCCCTGCCGTAACATACCACCTGTCTTGGACGTTCACAATGGAAGCAAACCGGTCAATTGTTCTCCACAAGTCTTTCTAGGTTGTGTCAATGGAATGGACCAAGGGCTCAGTGCTATAGTACTGTAAGTTCGGTATTGGTGGCATTCCATTGGTCTTGCAAAAAAAGGTGCCAAACCTTTTTCAATTTCCTCTTATACTATTTCTTTTAATGACTATGGAAGTGTGGTCTAATTATCCACTGGATTTCTTCCTGCACATTAAAGATACTAGGTCATGTTTTTTGTCCATAGCAGCCATTGGCGTCACGTTAGGAATTCAAATTTTCGTCTTCTGACCCCCTTTTGCACCGAATAAAATTAACTGTTGTAGCAATCTCTTACTAATAGTGCTTGTTATATATCTTCAGCCTCTCCTTTCATCTGGTGTGAAACTTTTTCATTCTCTGATATCAGGGGTTTTATTTATTGGCAAAATCCTAAGATTCTTTGGATGTAGGACTGTGTTCTCTCTCACAAGCATTGAGCTCTATATTTTAATTGTTCCTCAGCTTTCTTATATTTCTTCTGATCACCGAAAAGTTGAGTCAATCAAGTTTTAAATGCCCCCCAAGTATTTAATGTGTCTTCATGGTTAGCAAACCACTGCTTTCCTGTTCTGTCAAGGAGGAATTAAAGCATTTGCTAAACGCATCATACCATCCCATTTGTTAAAGTTAGTCTATCAAATATTTGAGCTATTTGCTAGGATTTTCTTCAGATTTTTCCTGAAATATTGATGGGCTCCTCAGTTGTTGGTATAAAGATGTAAATACTGTTGGTTGCATGTGTGTCTTTCTTTGGCCATTTTTGAACATTTTTTTGACTCTAGAAAATAAGTCCAAATTCTGGAGGTAATCCTCCTAAATGACATCTTGAACGAGCACTATCATAGGAATCCACAATTAAATTATTTGTATCCAGTGCCTCCACCAAATTTGTCATGAAGATGCAAAGAATAACAAATCACAAAGTAGCACAATACCAAGTTTATTAGCTATCAGTAATTCATAACATGCAGGCAAGAAAATTTATCCCATTGCTTGTGAAAATATATACCCAATGTGTATAATAGAAAAATCAGGATTAACAAATGTCTGTTTACAAAAATCTGGAACATTAAAAAATGAATAACAGTAAATTTGAAATAAAGGCCAACCTTTAATGTAATGCTGCTTGACTGAGTTACGAACCCGTAACTTTGCACTTTGCAAGGTTGTACTTTAATTTTCAGCCACCCTAGTTATGTACAACTCTTCCTTTTTGCAATAGCATGGGACATAAAACCTGCAACAAGCTAAGTATATTTTTACAATATATATATATATTCTATAAACAATTTAAAATATTTTCTGAATTGTTAATTTTAATTTTTGTTGACATTACTCAACTTGCATATTGTATTTTAATGCATGAAAATGATTGAATTTGTGTATTATTGGAATTGTATATTGCAGAATTATACTTTTGGTAGAAATTTATATTAAAAAGTTTAGTTTTTACATCATTAAATTAAGGATAATTATTTGATGTCAAAGATCTTTGAATTTGCAATTTGTTATCATTATTTATAATCTAAAGTAAAAACTATTCCATTCAAAACATGTATACATCTAAAAAGAAATGTTTTACCAAAGGTTGTGACTTGCATTAATTCTGAAAATTACTAAAATATAATAAGTTTAAGTAAACTATTAATTAGTCAATTTTCATTCTTAAGAATCATGAAAATCAATTAAATCAATAGTTTTTCATATATAAATTTTGCTAATCACTCCTTTTTGAATTTTACCCATGCAGTCCAGCTATAATTCTTCATATGTATTCATGCTTGTCCTACAATGAAAAAGATTTGATTTACCCACGAACAGTTTACTTTTAACTCTAGCATTTAAATTTGAGTGACACACTTGTGCTTTTATTGGATCGCCGTTAAATTTTAATCTTAAACCAGAGAACAACAAAAAGTAAGCAGATATATATTAAACAAAAGAGAAATTTTTTTAAAAAAATAGTGACCAATTCAAAGTTTTAACATATTCTATCAAAGGATTAGCTTTAAATACCTATTTCAGAATTGATATTTAATATTGTCCGTCTCAACAAAATCCATTAAAAAATTGTGCAAAAATGAAATATTATTTCAAAGAGTAAACTATTAAATGATGTAACAACATATTTTCTTTTATAATTTTCTCTGAAGTTATAGAAATTAAGAAAAAATTTGGTTATTTCCTAAGCTTTAAATAGTTATTTTATATTTTCATTAAATTTAAAAATAGAAATGCCATTTATTTGAAATACTTTAATTTGTAATTGTAATTAAGGGTCTTAAAACTGCTTAGAAGATTAAATATAAATGAATTTTATATATATATATATATATATATATATATATATATATATAATATATATTTAGAACAGATGAAAGCAGATATAGCAAATGTGAGTGTGAAAATTTATTAAACTTAAATATAGTTGAAAATTAAATTAGAATCTTAATTAGGCTTTTGAGTTTTAAGTATATATCCTTCGTGGAAACCTATAAAGAAATATGTGTGTTTGCTACACCTTATTTCTTTAGGTGCAAATAAGTTTACCTCGTAGAAAAATTGTAAAAAAAAGTTCAAAAACTAAGCCTCTTTCTTATGGAAACTTACAGAATATTATAGATAAAGACTATTAATGTAAAATATTATAAAATTTAAATATACTTTTAAAGAATCTTATTTTCATGAATATTGTACTAAAAGTATTACATAAGTGCTGTGAAGAAATGTTATACTGTAAAAATATTTCAGAATAAATATTTAAGGTTATTAACTCATTTATTGATTATAAAAGATTGAACTGGACTATTTTTTTGGTACTATGAAATCAAATCAATCGCCCTTATTCTTAAAAATGTACAAAATGAGAAATGTATATATTACAGTAATAAAATTTATCCCATGTAAAAACATAAAATGTTGGTTTTTGTTTCAAGAACTAAATTTTCAAGAAAAATTCCTAGCTTCAAGAAGTAATTTTTAACTATTTTTTAAAAAACAAAAATGAAAAACACTATAAAAAAAGAAATGCACTCTTGATTTGAGACAATTAGACAATATGAATATATTATATGAAACAACTGCCGATTTCTACACAAATTTGCAAAGCAACAATGCAGTCTCAATCTCTTTTCAGAATTCTAGAAATGTCCTCTTACAAAGCAAAAAATTTTGCACAATAAGTAAAATATGTCCTTCAGGAAATCAGATTGATTAGCATCCCTACTGTGAGCAGAAACCACAGAAGAGGAAGGCATTTCCTTTCTCTGAATTGACACTTTTAGAGTGTGCCTGTATTTTAGGTGTGACATTATCACTAATGAATGTGAATTTTTGAATATCTATCTGCATGAGAGCTAAATAAATATTGAAATCAGCTAGAAAATCAAATAGTTAATGGGGGAAAATGGAATTAAAAAAATCATGGGCAATCACTCCTTGAGGTTTACAAATCGACTACCAAAGATATTGCTAATCTACTTTAAACTTAAATTATGTCTATTATCTTATTACAAAACATGAAAATTCATGATACAATTATTTTTAGCATTTAAGCATAAAGGAACATTGCATTTTTTACATTAATACTACATGATACCCTTATATAGTAGAATTTTATATCTCAACCAGATCGAAAATGTAGACCAGTGATCAGTGCCTTATATCTATATATATAAAAATCTATGTCCTGAGATAATATATATCAACGCACAGCCAATACCGCTGAAGCCCCAAACTTGAAATTTGACAGGCATGCCACATGGTTACGAAAGTATTTACTAAGAAAGGATTTTTCGAAATATCAATTAGTTCGGGAGAAATTAATTAAAACCCTTTTTCTGTCTGTGAAATTAAAACCTGTAATGCTACTTTCTGAGTGAAACACGTCCTTTCGCAACAGCGATCGCTCATGCTTACCGTTTCGTCCTGTAAAACCGTGTTTTTAAAATTGACATCGTTAACGTCCGTTCAACTAATACTCAATATCGCTGTGGAATCGGATGGACTTTTTATCGTAGACCACGGAGGTATAATTTATTTTACGAAATATCGACACAAAAATTAAATATCGATTTTTTTTTATTTTTATTTATTTATTTATTTATTTATTTTTTTTTTTTCAAAAAAAAAAAAGTCAATTTTGACGGATCTATTTCTCGAATGGCCCTGTAAAATAGACGCTTAGCTTGAAAAATACAGAAAATATGTTTCTTGAAAGGTAATGCGATGTAGTATGCTGCAATATAATTTTAAAAAATCGAATTTCGAAAACTGAATTTTTGGCGAATTTTTTAACGAAGGGGCGAATTTTCGCTTTAATATTTAATTACGCCGAAACTTTTCAAGATAATCAAAAAAAATTTACATAAATTTCGATAAATTTTTCAAAATCGTGTGAAAGATTGTAAAAATCTGATAATTTTATCATTTCATTTTTTTTTGTCATTTATCGACTTTTCCACTTTAACATTACAAATCTAATTCATTGATAAATAAAAATGAGACTAAACTTTATATATATATAATTTGGCATTGTTTTGGCATACCCTGATCAATCTTGAAAACAATCCAGCAAAAACCATGCGTCTTATGAATTCATTCCAGGTTTTCCACCTCACATACTTTACCTGAAAGTTGGGACACCAGTAATGCTACTACGAAATCTTTGTCCTCCAAAGTTATACAATGGCATCAGACTATAAGTGACTAGACTTAATAAGTTTGTAATTGAAGCTACAATCATTACTGGATGCGCTCCAGGAGAGTTGGTTTTAATACCCCGAATTCCACTAATTCGTCAGACTATCCTTTTGAATTTAGAAGAGTGCACTTTCCTGTAAAAGTTTGCTTTGCAATAACCGTTAATAAGTCACAAGGACAGATATTAAAAGTAGCAGTGATCGATTTAAGAGAAGACTGTTTTTGACCCGGCCAATTTTATGTAGCTTGCTCCTCAGTTCACCAAGCAGCTTAATAATTTTAGCACCAGAAAAAAAAAACCTAAAGAGGTTGTATACAAAGAAGTTCTTACTTAAACATAGGTATAACAATAACATGTGGATGGTCTGTGTTTGTAAAGAAAATCAATACTTTAAAACAGGTATGCACAATCTAGCGTGCCAAAATTGGCACACATAGCCTTTGAAGTTCGCCTGCAAATGTTAATAGAATAAGACTAATTTAAAATGAAATGAGACTTTTTCAAATAAACAGGAGAAAAAATCAGATACTTAAACGATTCAACACCAGATTAAATAATTTATATTTGTTCATTAGGTTTATTTACTTTTTATTAAGTGGCTTTTCAGTTTGTTTCCTTCATGGCTACCTGCGAGAGCGAGTTTTCGTATAGAAGTTCACGGACATGAATAATTTCCACACATGAAAATGCAGTAATGAAGATCATAATTCAAATCTTACGTAATGCCTTTGATGATTAGTTTTCAGGTTTTGAAAAGTGCCTAACAAAAATTGATTAATTTTTTCCCTTCTTTCTGTTGAGGTTAATCTAGTGGATGAGAGTATGCAGTTAACCTTAATTTATTTGCAAAATTCTGATTTTAAAAAAAAATCAGTTTAAAGAAAAACCGATATTAAAATTTTATGAAGACTTACCTGAGGAATTTTTGTGCTTAAAAAAAACTGCAACTGCATTAGCAATTTTCTTTGGCAGCACTTACATTTGTGAGCAAACTTTCTCACTAAGGAATTTAAACAAATCAAAAGTAAGGAATAGAACAGCAGATGAGCGAACCCTTCTGCGATTCCATTTCTTATTTTATTCTACATATTGCCACAACTAATTTTAAGCCCAATATAAAATCAACAAATATTCAGTCCCAGTCATCTCATTAATATTTACTAATTTTGATTATCAACTTTTTCTCAAAATTTAAATTGTGTTCTCTGTATAATTACTAAAGAGTTTTCCTCGGTTATTCTATTTCAAGTTTGCCACCTTTTTAGCAGAAATCTTGTTTTTGTTGTGTGTTTTTTTTGTGTGTAATCTTTTTTTTGTGTTTTTTTGTGTTGTAAATTATTTCAGTCATATCTATGTTTTTATTTCATTTATTTATTGCATAATGTGTGCCTGAATAAAATAAGTAAAGTAATAATTGTAATTCATGCGTATTGTTACAAAAAAACCTGTGTTTTCATGTTTTTAACATGTTTTGACATTCACATGCTGCTTTGACCCTTGACATGATCCTTTTTTATATTTTGGCCTCTCATCCTGAAAAGGTTGTGCATCCCTTCTTTAAAAGGATCATTAAGGACAAGGGCATGTATATAAGGAGCCAAGGGACCTCGAGACCCTCTCAAAATTAGAAAAAATTATAGGTAATAGTAATTATTATAGGGGATTTTTGTAACTAGGTATACCAAGCACTGTTAGCTCCTGCTAATTCCATTACCCGAGCAATGCCGGGAACGGGAATGCTAGTATAATATAATATAAAGATGGTGCAGAGGACGAGATGACCTTCTATGTTTAGTGAACTAAGTAGGACCAATTTTGCATATTGATATATTTTTATATTGTATTTTTTCACATATAATTATCAAAATATGCAAAAGTATAAACTGCTTCTCTTACCTGTATTTCTATTCTAAAACAATTTTTCCTGTACATTATACTTTTTATATAAATAATACCGTTGAAATGAAATTGTATTCAGATGTCATACCAGCATTCAAAATAGCCGCAGATAAAGAGATAAACTGTAAAAGATTCTAATTATGTTCAGAAACAATAATTTTCTTTTTTTTAAATGTGAAAAGGTTGCATCGTTTAAACATATTCTGCAGATTTCGATCACTGCATTGTGAGGATTAATTTTCATTTTAAATAAAAGCTATTATAATGATGATGATTAATTATATTATGATTGGTTTCTAATGCGGCATTGCTTCTTTTCCAGGATATGTTGGTGCAGCTACAGTTGGAGCTGCTTGCTGGTGGTTCATGGCTGCCCCTGATGGACCCCAACTGACTTATTATCAACTAACACATCATCTTGCTTGCCATCAGGATACTAAGAATTTTGTTGGTGTGGATTGTACAATATTCTCTGACCCTCATTCCATGACAATGGCTTTATCAGTACTTGTCACTATTGAGATGTTTAATGCTCTTAATAGGTAATGTTGCTTCATTTTTTTCAACAAAACATTTTCTTTAATATTTGTTATTTGTTTAAGTAACAATTTTTTACCTTTAGTTTACTTCTGAAAAGAGATGCTTGCATTATTATAATTTTTAAAACTGAAAATTCTTTCATTGTTTGGAGGAAATGAACATTTTCTAAAAATATTTTAGTCTTTGTGAATAGCTGGACTTGGATTCTTATATCTGCAAAAAATTAATTTTGTAAACAAAATGCTGAAAAATGAAAATAGTTTAATTTTTATACTTTAAATACAGCTATGTTGTAAAATTGTTTTTTGATAAA
Source organism: Argiope argentata (assembly GCA_026289955.1). Lineage (NCBI taxonomy): Eukaryota > Metazoa > Arthropoda > Arachnida > Araneae > Araneidae > Argiope > Argiope argentata. The sequence goes on along the minus strand of JAOUZG010014855.1, from coordinate 1,172,855 downwards.
CTTTTCTGTTTACTTAAAAGTAACTATTTGAATGTACTTTTTTCTGAGGAGGTTGACGCAATAAATATTAAGGATTTGTAACAAGTTATTAGTAATAAAAGGCATTTTTTCCCTCTTTAGTTTGTCTGAAAATCAGTCTCTAATTTTGATGCCTCCTTGGACTAACTTGTGGCTAATTTCTGCCATCACCTTGTCAATGACTCTGCATTTCATCATTCTTTATGTGGATATATTATCAGTAAGTCTTTCTTTCCTCACTTATACCCCCAAAAATCCTTTAAAATGTCTGATATGTTAGTATTATCATTAAAATTTTTAGAATTATCTTGAGATAATTTTAAAACCAATTTTTAAATAATCTTTGGTTTTTTTTTGAAATGCTTATATATACATAGTAACAATATTTCCAATTTTGGTAATAAATTTTTTTACCTCATTTTCATCTGAAATTCCATCACAATCCTAACTCAGAAAAATAAATTTTAAAATGGAATATTAATTAATTATAATAAAAGTGAATCCAATTAATAGTGGGATTTTTATGGATATCAAAAAAAATGATGGAACTTTAGTTTATAAATATTAAATCCTAAAAATTATTTTGTGACCAATATTTTGAAGGACTCAAGATGATCTATAATCTGGTGTGTTAACCATGTTAAGAGCAGAAAAAAAGACTTTTTTTTTAACTTCTCAAATTTTGATTCATAATTCAGATTTATTATGAAAATTTAAAACATGACAGGAATTGTAAAATATATTTTAAATGATTCTTCTAAGATAGAATCTTAATTCGAAAATAAAGCTATAGTATGATGTAAGAAAATATTTTTCTTTTTTCTCTTTGAGAAGAGCAAGAAAATTTACTGTGACTACTCATGGTTGCCACACTAGAAAGAATAGAGAATTTAAAAATTGTCTTAAAAAACAAAAACAAAAAAAAAGAAAGAAAAAAAAAGAAAAGAGAATCTGAAAATTTTCATTAAGTAATTTTAAATTTCTTGGGTCCCCCCCCCCATTAAAAATTATCTTTCAAAAATGCAAAATCATAATCAAAGCTTCCATTAAGAAAACCGTACCAATTGTAATTGTGTAATGTGAACCCCCCCTTTTTTTTTCTGCTTCTGTATAAAAGAACAGAATTTATTTCTCTGGCAAGAACATTCAATCTGTACAGGAGCACAGTTGTGTTTAATTAGACATGTTAATTAGTTGAGAAAGTGTGAATTTATTCAAAGTAGATTAGAGATTTCCTAAGAACTATGAGTTGCTGAAAATTCATATTCGATATCAATTAGACAAATAGAAAAAGGGGTCTGATTTTGCTGAATGGCATCATTTATTGTGTACTGCTCACTTTGTAAGGAAATACTTTGTTTGGAAAAGGGAGGAGGACATACAAGACTGCATACCAGTTCAAAAGAATCGTCATTGATAGTTGTATCTAGATGAATATATGAAAAGAAAACATGTTAGACTGTATATAATGTCTTTTAGGTAAGTGTAACTAGAATGTCCAAGAATAAAAGAATTTTGAACTTTTTGGTTCAAGAATAATAATTTAAAACTGAATTTTTATGGACATTAAAACTTGTTGCATCACATTAATCTGTTATTATAGTAAATGATTCATCCAAAATATTTTTGCATATATTCACTGAAAATGAAATAGCTAAACAATGTACATTGACCATTCAGAAATGCCACACCCATATTTGTTAGGATTTAGTTTTGTTAGCTCCATAAAACTGATGGTTGAAAAATCTGCAGAAATTGATACCCAAATACACAAGTTGGCAAAAATGAATAGAAGTAAATGTTTTCTAAGTAATTATTTGTACCTTGATAACGAATGTTTTGTTTTATTTCACCTGAGTTTAGTATTTTGTAATTTGCTGTTAAAGAGTGTGAAAGGTAATGTGTTCTAAATTCTAGAAGGTTTTTTTTTTTTTTTTTTTTTTTTTTTACTGTTTGTAAACATAAACTTTCTTTTAATAATGTCAAATCGTTGATCCTTATCTTGCTTTTTTCCATTTCTTAAACCGTGTTCCATTATAATTAGCACATTAATACATTTTGTTGTATTTTGAATATATGCACAGGGAATTTTTTCCCCATTTTAAATGACAAACCTGCGTTAGTGTACAATTTTAAATCAAGTTTTCTGAATTGTAATGACATTCTGACGCTGTCAGAGTTACTATTAAGATATTGGTCCGATAAATATCAAGATTCTTTAAAAGAAGAAAATTGTATAATATGATTTTTCCTGCTTTCAAATTGAATTCCTTTTTTTTTCAGGCTGTGTTTTCTGTTTGCCCTCTGTCTGTTACTGAATGGCTGGTTGTCCTGAAAATATCTTTCCCTGTCATAATTCTAGATGAAACAATGAAATTCTTCTCTAGGAAATTCTTAGAAGGCCGCAATCCTTTCACTGAATTGCACTGGATGCTCGCACTATGGGCCATTTACATAGGTCTCATGATTTATTCTCCAATTTAAATGAACTGTGATAGAGAAACCATTGCATCATCTTGTGACAAACATTAAAATGGTGTCAAGTTTTAAACTCTTTACAGCAAAAGATCAATGTACTCTTGAATCTTCAGGCGAATGGCACTTAAGGGGAAAATCTGTTGCCGTTCTAGAGTATTGTGTTGTGGAAATAGTAGTGCTTGAACATTTTATCAGTGCTGTGAACCTTGAAACCCTGTAGACTGGAAAAGAATTTTTACTTTATTTATTTTTTCTTTTTAAAATATTTATATTTATGAAATTGCTTTTCACAGTTTAATTTTATTTTTTAAAAAAATATTGCATTTGTTGGACTTGTAGAGTTGTTGCTTTTGAAATTTTATTTTCAACTATTTAATTTTGCTTCTAACAATGAAACAGATGGCATATAAATCTGGTTTCTAAAAGCATTTCAATTTTCTTTCATTTATATTAATTTCTTAGAAATGAAATATTAGCTTTCTACCAGTAATTTTCCATCGTCAGCTGGTTTAGTCTCCTATATTTGATAAGTGCTTTTGGAATAATACATTCCATAAAATATAAATGTTAAAATACTTAACTCGTTTATGATTCTTTCAAGCACTTATTTAAAATAAAAATGCCATTTCTTTTCTCCTAAAGTTTACATTATATTAAAAACAATGCAAATAATCTATTGCATTTAGAATTTTATTTCTCTTATCGCTTAATTTTTTTTCATGCCAAAGATTTGTATTTATTTGAACATAAGTTTTATTTATCATTGCAAAAAATTGCAATAAAATTTTTAAAAGGATTTGCATTTAGTAATTAGATTCAATGTAGCTACTTTTCTCCAGGTTTATTTAGAATTTGTTATATGTGTGAAATTTAGTCGCATGAAGGAAAACAAACAAACAAGGATTTAAGCTGTTTTTTCAGCCATAAATGTTTTAAAGCAAGTATTTTGTAAATTAAAAATATGAATTATGGTTCTGTAGCTCTTTCAGTATAAGGAAGATAGACTAGCTTACATTGTCTCTTTTATGTTATACTGAATTTATTCTCCTATAATATTAAATAAATTATAATATAACTAAAAGAATTATACAAAGAAAAGCATATCTCCATAATAAATTTCAATTGAAGATCTAAATATATAGATGTATTTTTACTGTCTAACTACTTAAAGCCTTTTATTTCTGTGCTTCTCTTCTTTTAAAAAGTTGTTTAAAATTCTATTTCTCTGTCTAAATTCTTCATTCTAGGTCTAATGCTTGTGTCATTTTTAATTATTTAAAATAGTGAATTAGACTGCTTTAATTTTGCTCATAATCAAATTAAGTGATGATTCACCATCTGTACAAAAAATAAACATTTTATACATACATCTTAGGCAGCATAAAAGCAATATGGTGTTTAGACAAGAGGAAACATCGATTTCTGTAAATATCCTGTTCTAAAGACTGAGTTGACGAGTAGCCTTTTTCCATGTCAGCATCCATTTTTCTATTTACTGCCATTCTACTTTGTGTCTATTATTGTAGAACAGATATTTATCAGTGCAACCCTTTTTGCATTTGTTCGTAATGTACAGAGAAAAAAAATCATGTATGTTAAGGGAAACTGTATGGTCTCCTTTTCAGAAGTCAGGTTTTTATAATGAGTATTAAATAAATATTTGTTGGCTGAACATTTTAGACCATTCTCTTATTTTTTATTGCTAGCATATATATGCATTTTTGCTAATTTTATTTTAGACTTAGAAACGACCCTTTTATAATAGACTAAATTTATATTATAAGCAACTTTGTTATATAGCCATGTAAAATACTTGTTCTTGTTAGTTTATTAAAACAAGTTACATTTTTGGTCATGAACATTAATTCCTAGTGCTGTTTATATACCTGTCACTCGATTTGAATTCAAAATGGCTTTTCAGTTATCTAATCCTCATACATATTTGATATTATAAGTTGTACCATCAGATCAAATTTCTAACATTAGCTACATTAAGAAAAATTGTGTATATGTGTGCATCTTCAAATTTTTTTCAAAAATCCTTCTCGTTTAATCTTCTACAAAATATTTATTAGAATTATTATTGAAAGAAATGATGAAATGGACATATATTTATTCAGTTATGTAGTAGCTTTTATAATATTTTTTCAACCTTTAGAAAGAAAATATAGAAAATTGTTTAAGAACAAATAATTTGATTTTTATAAATATGTATTCACAAAACCAAGATTAAAATTTTCCAGTCCTCTTCCTTGCTGTATATTTTGTGTCAAGACGCACTTCCCTGAAAGAAAAAAAAATTTAGTAAGGAGTATAAATTCAGAATATCAATGCAGATAACTATCTATTATCTAACTAACTGGAATGATCTCCTTTCTTCTATATAAAAAAGAGGAAGAATTGAGTACTCTTTCCCCCTTATGAATGTTTTTTGAAACCAACTAAAACCAAAATGAGTGTATTTTTTAAAAAATTAATAGTCCTTTACATTTTGTGGTTAAAATTTTGAACTATTTTAAAAGACCATATTATTTCTTTTGTCTGCTTCTGATTTTACTTTCAAATCAAAGTTTTGAATTCAGCATTTATATGGGGGAAGAGTTGTTAGGATTTTCCTTTGGAAGAAAAAATTGTATTATCTTTCTTTTAAAAACATAACTAACTAAACATCATAAATAACTTACTTCCCTTGACGTCGCCTTCGTTCCTTTTTTTCTAATATCCAATCTCTTGATGATTTTACTGATTCACCACGTTTAATTTTGTCTTTCTTCCTGAAAAGTAAAAAAAAACTTTTGTCTCAATTACATTTTGATAAACATGCTTTGCATCTTTTAAAAACAACTATTAAATTATTTTACTATTAGAAGCTTTCTATTTTGTTTTGAAAATCTTAAGAGAAACTAAGCTTGAAAACAACTTACCGAGCTTTAGAATATTTGGCTTGTCGAGCTACTTCCTCATTTGTTCCTAAAGCAGCTGGCAGTTTCTGTGGGCCACCTGTTAGAAGCACAAGGAAATATCTGGACAGAAAAGAATAAATTTGAGAATATTAAACCTTTTCTGCCTTGTGCTAAATATCTTCGTGAATTCATGGTAAAATTGTATTAACTTAAAACTATTTGAATGAAATCACTAATAATAAAATTATTTTTATGCATATAATGAAAAATATGTATTTACTTTTTAGCTTTGGTACTATTAGGATAATCAACAACCAGGCCACCTCCAAACCCTGCCCGCATAGCTTGAGTAGTAACAAGTTCAATCTGAAAAGTCACAGAATAGAAATATATAACTTCCATTTTGAAAAGAAAATGCACATTTATACATAATAACTGACAAACGTGTCTTACTTGTGTTGCATTTTCAGGGTAAAACTGAAAGACAGCACGAGCTCCTCGACTCTACAAAGAAGCATAATTTTATACTGATTAAAAATCTATAAATTCATTTAATAAATCAGTTTTCAATAGAAATTTTTTAATTTCAAATTAGTATAATGGAAACATCTCAAAAATAAATTTAGAAGTATTAATAGCATTTATCATGATGAATTATTACAAGAATTATATATATTATTAAGTTGAAGAGCTAGTTATGCACATTGAAAAAATAAAAATGCTTCTTTATTTGGTTTTAAAAATTAATAAAATAAAAATAATAAATTATTTCATTACCAAGCATCCATATAAAGAGGTGAAAAAAGTATATAATCGTTTGGCTGGTTTGTGATCTTTTTTGTCTGCATTACAAAGCCACTGGAGAGCTGAAATACTGTTAAGAAAATGTTTTCAAATAATTCTGTTGAGGACAGCACGTGAAATTTCATATATTCTTCATCAAAATAGTCATATTTTGCTTTATTTCACTAAGTCACAGAATAGATTTCGTAACATTTTTTTACTAAAGCTATAATAAAAAAAATATGAAAAGACATACAAGTGCGCCATAACATAAAATTAGAATCCAATATATGATATTGATGCTTGCGCATTTTTATATAAAAAACATTTATATATAAAAACATTTTATATATTTTATATAGAAACTAATTTTAAATACCAGAAATCAATATATTGTGTAATGAAACAATGCTTTAAAAATTCACAGTATTCATTCTGTTCTGTAAAATTTTACATCACACCAACAACCTGCTAATTGGCCCTTTACAGATTCATAGCACAACCACTTTCAGCTTGCATCTACAGTTAATCTCAAAATGTAGTATTTTAATTAATTACATTTAAAATCCTATTTACAATGCTTAACTATCACATCAAAGAAAAACAATATGAAAAAGTCCTGAACCATAATTTCAAAAAAAATCAAATCTTCTATTCTAATAAAAGGTGAAATGTTTAGATATTATAGAAAACAATATGTTATACAATTTATCAAAGAAATTGGATTTTAGAATTGATTAAAAATACCATCTCTATGCTTAATAACGAATTTTTTCCTTTTATATAAATTTATAATGAATAAAAATTAGCTGTTCTGTTTTATGAAGCAGTATAGACATTAAATAAACTACCTATGAATGAAAAATTAGTAGTTTATCTTTTTTTATTAAATTTAAAATAAAAATTCAATAACATTAATATATTATAATAAAAAAAACAAAAATTACTCAAGACTAGTGAAATAAACTGAATGATAAGAAAAATACTAAGAAAGCCAATAAAACCCTTGGAAGTGAAAATAAATATGGAAATATCTTGTACAGAATAATATTTGGTTCTTTTCCGTTAACTGGGCAGCAGCGAAAAATCGCCAAAGAAATTTGTCAGAATTCTACAATATTTGGTGATTTTTCACTGCCACCCGTCTAACGGGAAAGTATCTAAAATTTAATCTAAATTTATAAGTTAAGAAAATAAGTTTTAAATTAATATCATGCAATAAAATCCACATATTTATTGTATTTTGAAAACTTAAATTATTTGTTTTGCATTATGGCAGCTTAAATAAAGGTAAACAAAGATTTTTCATTTTTTTTACTCGCAAAAATTTCCCTAGGATGTTAAATATAACTTTCCTAAAAACATGAGCAGTGTGTCCTGCATTGAAAATTAAGTTGCAAATTAGATTACATATGCAATACAATCATTTTTTTTTCAAGTGACATTGAAACAATGATTAAACAGAGGATTTATTTTTTCCACACGCCATATTAGAATTTTAAAAATGTCATTTAGGTTTTAAACAATTTCAACGAAAGTTTTTATCCCATTTTCTTTTATTTGTATGTTAAAAAATTTCAAACAGAACTAAATTAACTACCTTATAGCTCCATCAAAGGCTCCTGCTCTAAAACATAATCCTTGGCCCATGTCTGCCAGAATAATATCGCCTTCAACTTCTCTTTCTTTGGCTACATCTATTAAAAGACATATCAACCACATATGATTAAAAAAAAGAATTAACAGAAAAGGATAGAATTTTTCTACATGTTACTCAAAATTTTAAAATTTATGTGTCTAAGCATTCTTTAAGAATTTAATGATATCAATAAAAAAAAGGTCCAAATAAATTACTAAGTTCATATGTTAGCTACTTATTTTTTAAAAAATCATTTATAAGTGAAGGCATTGTTATAATATTTTACTTATAGCATTATTCAATTTTGACATAATTAAAGTTATTTAGAAATAATTTCAAATTTTTTAAACTTTAATTAAAAATATTTCATACTTTAAAAATGATTAAGTTGGGCCATGGAGAATATATCCACAAACTGAATCTGAAAGTACAACTTTTAGCTCTCTAACACTTTTCTAAATAAATTCTCAAAAGATGTTAATGTAATAAATAGGCTTCTAAATATTTTTATTATCAAAAGCTTGGGAAAAAAATCTTTTGTAGTCTATATTATAAAATTTCTGTAAATTTTCTTCAGTAAGTACTATTTCTAAGACTTGCTACAGTTAATACTCTCCACTACTAATAATTTAAAATGATAAGCAAAATATTTTAAGAAATGGCTTCAACATACAAAAACCTGAAGTATATACATAGATAGCTGGTGAATTGCTGGTAAATAGAGAATGATTCAAGAAGCATTAAAAATGGATTAATTGCTAACCGTTAAAATATATATTGTTACATTTTTAGCGTAGTGGGTTCGATTTGAATGGACTATACCGATTGAAGGTCGCGATACGAACCTGCGACGCTAGGGCCTGTAGCCGAGTAACATAGCCACAATACCAAAAGTCGACTGCGGTATCGTAGATGTTATCTGGCTTATGAAGCTAGCGCCACAGTAAACCCCCACCAGTGAGTCGGTTGAGGGACAAACGATTTTTATTGCGCCAAGCGTTATGGCGAGTTGCTACTTGCTTGCGTCAAGTGTGTCTGACGACTTTGCTTTTGCGTGAAGTGGGTTGGCGGCTTTATTTGCTTGCGGCGAGCGAATTTGACGATTTTGTTCTGTTTTTGCTGCGGGTAGATGGCGCCAAGACTGCTGCAACAGGCCGCGTTGTCAAGGTCACAAATGTACCGATTGAAGGTCGCGGTACGAACCTGCGACGATCCAGCGGCTACTAGACTATTCCTTTTGCCAATGTTCTACACCATTCTCGAACATCATCTTTCATGTTGTTCCAATAGAAACGTTCCCGGACTTTAAGAATTGCCCTCATGACTCCGAAGTGGCCACCTGCAGGGCTGCCGTGTAACTCCTTCAAAACTTAATTTTTCTTTGATCGGGGAAGTACAAGTTGCCAGTGAAATGACTTCCCATCTTGGGACTCCCATTTTCTATACAAGATGCCATTTCTAATTTCGAGTGAATTCCAGAGAGCCCAGTAACGCTTAGTTCCAGTACTGAGGCTTGAAATGTCCTGCAATTTAGGTCTTGAATTGTTTGATTGCATAAATTCTATAATCGGTTTAATGTCAGGATCATTGATTGTTCCTTACGAAACTCATCACTTCAGAGAACAGATTGAAGTGGGACGGCTCCTGCGACTTAGCGCACAGTTGGCGTTACAATCTCATATTTCTTTTCATCAAAAGAGCAATAGCGACAACCCTCGGAGCAGGGCTTTCTTGACAAGGCATCGTCATTTACTTATCTAGAACCGAAATGGAAAAAAATTCACGACTTCTGATGTGAAGTGCAGGGAGTTATTTTTGAAGTCGATTACAAAATCATATTTCTTCAGGAAGTCCATCCCAAGTAATTTCCGCTACGTAGACGACATGGTCATAAGTAACATTCCCAAACCTAATTTCAGTATTCATTTTCCCAATAACTGAGATTCAGTCACCAGTGACCGTTTGGAGGGTGACGCAGGTCGGTGTCCACAGAATTTTCCTTCCGAATTGTTCTGCAACATCTCTACGCATGATGGTCACGTTGGTTCCTGTGTCAACGATCATTCGGCAGGGAATTCCATTGACGAAGGCATCAACAAAAAAACCATTTTCACCGCCACCTCTGAAAGATATCTGTAAAACTCTGAAATGGTTTTCCTGGTTTTTTCCAGAAGAGTCTTTAGCCCGTTTATCTAAGCGGACTGGGCAATTCCTTCGAACATGGCCTTTGTCGCCGCATTTCCAACATTTCATAGTTCTCTGGCCATGTTTGTTGGACCTTTCACCTCTATTCCGGATAAACTGGAAAATCGTTTTCATCATTTGAAATAGGTTTCGTAGCAAAGTATCCGATGCATCTTGGACTGTAGCACTTCTTACTAAATGGCGATCCCTCCGTGCAGCTAGTTGAGCGGCTTCAATTTTCATGGAATAAACCAAAGCTGCTTTCAAATCCTTCAATTCAGCCATTCGTAAGGATATTTGTATCTCTGGATCCTTCACACCATCAATGAAACACTGCAGCGCTAGAGTTTCCCGTACCTCGGCAGGACAGTCGGAGAAGGCCAGATGGGATAGCCTCTGCTGCAAAGCTCTTCAAGACTTTCGTTCGATCGTTGTTACCGAGTCTTTAATCGAAAATGGTTATAGTCCTTGAGGCCTTTTTCTCCGAAGCGCAACTCCAGAGCGTTTGAAAGAGCATCAAATTCCAGATGTTGATCTTCGGGAATAGTTCTCAAAATATCAGCAGCTTCAGCCCGTAGTGATACAGCCAGTTGACGAGCCTTCGAGACTGGATCGCAACCATTGGCTTCAGCGACGATGGAGAATTGAGTCTTGTAGACTTGCCACGATGTTTTTCCGTCGTAAGTGGGCATTTTAATATTTGATTTAGGAACAACAGGCACAGGCTGAGCTATCTCAGGCTTTTGGACATTCGAGGATTGGTTTTCAGTTTTTTTTTTCTGTACACCTTCCATTCTCTTCAATATTTCCTCGATTTCTTTTTCAAATGCGTTCAATCTTCCATCAAATTTCTCTTCCACTCTGGGGAGATTTTCAACATTCTGCTCAGAACTCTGCTGAATATTGCGAATCTTTGTATCGTTCTCTTAAACCTTTTCCGCCAAAGCATCCACTTTGGTGTTGATTGCTTCAACAATATTAGATTGGCCTTGTTCCATCTTCCTCTTGTAAAGAAGTCGTCACCTGCTCTCCTGTTGGAAGAGACACATTTTCGAACAATGCTACTTCTAAACAGTGGCGAGACTATTCATCCATTGTTGCGCATTGTGTTTCACTCTTTTAATGTCGCCCTTCGGATTTGAATGGAGACAAATAATGGAAAACACTTGCTTTCGGCCCATTAAAGCAGCAAACAGTGTCGAAACACCAGATGGGACTATTTCTTCTAAGGACCTCCTAAACTTGGATAAAGTTTGAAAAATGAACAGCATATGCGTTTTACGACCCATTGGAGGAAGAAGTGCTAAGCGAATGCAGATGCGAACATTTTGTATCTGTTAAGGGGTACATAAGCACTGTTAAGGGGTGGATGTTTCAGGAATATTCCCACGACAAGACGGCGCGCCATTGGGAGTATTTCTGATGAATGATTAGACAATCGGCATCTCCAGCGCGCCAATGCAAGCCTGAGAGGTGGAGCTTCACCATTGTTAAAATGGAGGAACAAGACAAGCTGTGAGCAGTGCTGAGGTATAAGAGATACCACGTGATCTCGAGTTCGTTGGAAATATCTACCGGAAGTAATCCGTCGACTTCTGGAGCTACACGCAGTAGCCGGATACGCGGACAGGTTGTGAATCCTCGGCATAGTTTCCGAATTGACAATCCAGTTTTAAATATTTTTCAGCATTTAACCTAGAGGACGTTTTGTTGTTTTTGTTATTGCATAAAGCTGTAAATAAAACCTTTGTGATTAAAACACTGCCATTTTATTTTATCGACCAGGATCAAGTCATTACAGTTTTAAATTAATTGGTGGCAGCGGATAAGGATCTAAACTTAGCGCAGTTATTGATCATTAAAGAACTGGACGTGCGTTTCAGACTTAGAAGATTTCTAGTCTGAGAAAAACTATTGCATCTAGTTTGGAAAAAAAAGTTGCGCAATAATTGTCGGCTACAAGAGCGACGAGTAGACTCAACGCTAGAAAATTCTCCAGCTACACGAGCGACGAGTGGGTTCAACGTTTGAAAAAAAATCCCCAGCTACAAGCGCTACGAGTGGACTCAACGCTATAGAGAAAGCATTCACTACCGGAAACAGCCTTCGGATTTTGTTTCCCCTCTACCTCCAACTTGATGTCAACAAGACGACGACAGAAAATAAAATAAAAGCGGCTCTTGTTTTCTGCAAATGGGTGAGTGTTTTCTGACTTTCCTTTTCTTTAAAGGCAGAAATTGTGTAGCTATATGTTAAGTTGAATTAAGAGCAATTGTTACTAGTAGTTTAAACTAATAGGGGTAGTACACTGTTTTCTTAATATTAGCAAAAGGAAAAAAATTTCTTGGATAAATTATGTCAAATTGTTCTTGTTAGTTGTAAGAATGAAAGTTAAATTTTAACTGTGATAAGAAATATCTGTTGATTACTGAAATAAAAGTGAAATTTCAGTGTAGCACTTTAGAATTGGCTATTAAAGCAATTCAGCATAGAAAGTTTTGAATTAATTGATACTAATTGTAAAAGAAAAATAAATAAATAAATGTATAAAATCTACTAATGAGATATTATTAATGTTTTCTTGTAAATGCTAAACGTAAACACAGGTTTCAGTGGCTGAACCAAATGCATTTGATGAATGGTGGTTTATTAAGGAAGTATTAGTTGGAAAAAAATTGTGTGATAATTTTGGCAGTACTTAGTTAAATGGAAATCTGCGTATATTAAATTTAGAATTGGTGGAATATTTAGTAATATCATTGTGTATTTTATGTGTATTGTTGTGACGAAAGGAGTTCTTTGTTTGTGAAATTGGTTGAGATTTTTTTTGGCGGTAATTATACAATTTTTAAGAGTAAGACAATTTATAAGTAAGAATAAATAGAGAAATGCTTTCTTTAACAGAGCGGTAAAAATAGATTTAGTTTCCCTGGCGGAAGAATTAAGAGATCGAGACCGACCCCTCAAATAAGGTAGTAGTGCTGAATAGGAAAATTAAAGAGTTTCCTGATATTGATCTAGACTTCGTAAAGGATAGGTATGAGGTTATAGTTGGAGAGCGGAAAAGCTTAGAGGCCGAATCAAAGGCAGAACGCGAACGGAAATTCGAGTTAGAGCGGTTAAGAATATCGAATTCGTCGGAAAATAATAGTATGCATTCAAGTCGAAATGAGAAATCTAGATCGAGAAGAGATATAAAAAACTTAGCACTTAAATTTGATAGTAATCAAACAGATATGTCTATTTATCTTACGTTATTGGAAAGACAACTAAAAACCGCCGAGATTGACGAGGCCGAATGGGTCTCTCAACTATTATCATTATTAACATTCGATTTGGCCTACATTATAGCGAGAGAACCGGAGGATAAGGCCCAAGATTACGACTACATTAAACAAATTTTGCTGGAACAATTTAAAATAAAATCGGAGACATATAGACAGCGCTTCGTGAGCCATCACAAAAAACCGAAAGCAATGTGGAAGGAGTTGATTTTCGATCTAGAGCATTTTTTGACTGGCTGGCTTTCAGGGTCGGGCGTGACGGATTTCGAAGGGTTAAAAAACTATTAACAGATAAAAAAAAAAAACGTGTCCCGAGCCAGATAGAAGACCATTTCCTAGACATATGGTCAGACTTCGTGGATCCTTATGCTCTAGCAGAGAAGCTGGACCATTATGAATCGGTACGTATGAAATCCAGCTTTGTAAAATTCGCTGGAAAGGGAAATTTTTAGGGAAACCGACCAATTTCGCCTAAAAAGGAGAAGTATAAAGCCGCGGAAAGACAGGTAACCTCTAAACCCGCGGAGAACCAATCGTGAAAGAATTCAGCCCCCCAAAAGAAATGGAGAGAAAGCTTCGACCAGCGAAGACAATTACAGTGCTAAGAATGTCTGTCTACGACGCATTTGAGGTCGAACTGCCCGCAGTTAAGAAATCAGCTAAAAGAGTAGATAAATCAAATAGGAAGTGCGCATGAAAATGAGTTATTTGCTCCTTATATCAGTAAAGGATCCTTGAACGGATCGGAAATTAAAATTTCTTCATGATTCGGGGGCGAGCGTAAACATAGTCCCTCGAAATTACGTTAGTAATGCAGACTACACCGGTGAGGTAATTTGGGTAAAACAACCACCAGACATAGATTTGAGGTGTTTACTTCTGGCACGGGTAAAGCTCGCAAGCCCAGAATTCGGAGAAGTCTCCATAAAAGCCGTAATTGTGGATCCATCATTCGACCAAGGAATTTACCTTTTGAGTAATGCAACGGCCGAGATACTTAAGAAACGAAGTTTCGCCTCTGTCAATGCCGTTATTACTCGTTCGCAGGGAAAGGGAATTGGAAGCTCGAAGGGGATTACAAGCACCGCAGTAGAGAGACAAGTCATAGAACCCGAGATGGACTTGGTAGATGATTCCGTTCCTCTCATAGCTCTAGGGGAAACAGCTGTGGACTTATTCACTCCATTCCAGATAACCCAAACGGAACTTTCGAATGCCCAAAGGGACTACTAAACATTGGAAGAATGTAAGGAACACGTCAGAAAGGGACATGACGGTTTTAAAAAGGAGAAAGGACTATATTTCCGGATAACGAAAGATCATTTGGAAAATCCAAGATCTCAATTATACCGAAAAAATTCAGACCGGTGATATTAGAGATGTGTCATGAGTCAACATCGGCACATTTAGGAGAGACTAAAACAAAAGATAGGGCCCCAAAATATTTTTTGGCCAAACTGCGTGAAAGAAATCGAGGAATACGTACATTCGTGTGACCCTTGTCAGCGAGTGGGTAAACCGAGGGGGAAAACAAAGGTCCCTCTCAAATTAGTTCCCATTATATCGGAAATCTTTAGTAAATTAAACGTCGATTGCGTAGAGCCGTTACCCACTAGCGAGAATAACAACCGATATTTGTTAACGGCGATGTGCATGTCTTCGAAATATCCGGAGGCAATTCCTATAGAAGACATTACATCGGTGACTGTGATAAATGCCATGTTAAACGTCTTTAGCAGGATGGGGTTTCCCCGTGAGATACAGTGTGATTGGGGTACGTCGTTCACTAGCTATTTGACTACGGAATTTTTTGATAAGTTTAGAATAAAAGTCACTCATTCATCCGTGCGGCATCCCCAAACGAATCCGGTCGAGCGTTATCACAAGACCATTAAACGACTCCTCAAGGTACTATGCTTAGAGTCTGGAAAGGATTGGGAGAAACATTTTCCCTCAACTCTGTTAGCTTTGAGAACCGTTACCCACGAGAGCACGGGGTTTAGCCCCGCTGAGTTAGTTCACCTAAAAACTTACGGACTCCGGAAGTGCTGTAATACGAGCATTGGGTAGAACCGAACGAAAATGGAACGGCGGTAGCCAAATATATGTACGATTTAATAAACCGTATGAGACACTGTCAGGAAGAAGCAGTAGCCAGGATGAGAGACGCGAGATAAGAGGAAACTGTGGTACAACAAGAATGCTGTTAGTCGCCAATACAAATCCGGTGATCAGGTGCTGGTTCTTGCCTCATCAATGCCAAACTATCAGTACAGTGGATAGGACCGGATGAAATTCAATCCCAATTCTCAGAAACGAACTATACCGTGAAAATGGCAGGAAAGGAGGCCAAGCCCCAAATTTTTCATGTTAATCTGTTGACACCTTACCATAAAAGACTGGCGGAGGTAAATCTAATTTTCCAGGAGGGGAAAGGGGATATAGAGACGGAAAACGACCTGGAAATCACGTACCCAATGGGAGACGTAAATGCGTACGATTTCAAGGCGACTTCTTGAAACAGTAATTTATATAAGAGATTAACGACAAAGCAGATTAATGAACTCAAAGATTTGTTACACCAACATAGAACGATTTTCTCCAATACACCGGGGGAAACGCATCTAATAAAACATTATATAGAATTGGTCAGTAATCAGCCTGTTAGATCGAAACCCTATGGCACTTCGCAACGCCAGGCGGAGATTTTAAAATCGGAAATAAAACAAATGTTAGATCTGAAAATAATTGAAATGGGGCAATCAGACTACACGTCACAGATGTTAGTAGAGGTATCGGGCAAAGCCCCAACACTCTGTATTGATTATAGTGAATTGAATAGTATTATTAAAACTGAGTACTTCCCCTTGCCAAATTTAGAAGAGAGAGTTGAAAGAGTAGCCGCCGCGAAATTCATTACGGTACTTGATTTAGCGAAGGGTTACTGGCAAATTCCTATGACAAGAATGCAAGTCGGTTAGCAGCATTCGTAACTAATTTTGGAACGTATCTCCCTCTAAGAATGCCATTTGGACTGGTGAACGCGCCATATTTCTTTAGTAAGATGATGATAGAAATATTAGGGAATTGTGAGGAATACGCCGTTCCTTATCTAGACGATATTGTGATCTATTCAGAAACGTGGGAAGACCACTTGAAGCATCTTGACTAGGTTCTTAAAAGAATAGGAGCGGCAAACCTAACGGTGTAACCGTCAAAATGTCAGCTCGCGCAAAACCGGACGAAATATTTATGACATATGGTTGGGGATGGAGTTCGAACGCCCGCTGAAGTAAAAATACAAGCAATTAAGGATTTTCCTACCTCCAAGACAAAAACTCAGATACGAGATTTCCTTGGATTAGCGGGGTATTATGCGCACTACGTGAAAAAAAATTCTGTCATCGCCGCGCCTTCAACAAATGCACTGAAAGTCATTAGAACGAAGGAGCTAGTTAAATGGACGCCCGAATGCGAACAAGCATTCCAGGAACTAAAAAGGAATTTGACAAAAAAAACCCGTTTTGCATGCCCCGGATTACTCGAAAAAATTTATAGTTCATAGTTTTACAATTTTTAGTTCAAAAATTTATAGTTATAGGATAGGAATTGTAATGTCCCAATTAGATACTGAGGGCAAGGAACATCCTATTTTGTATCTGAGTAGGAAATTTTCGGAAGCAGAAAGGAAATACAGCACTACAGAAAAGGAGTGTGCTAGTATAGTGTACGCCATAAAGAAACTCAGGTTTTACCTAGATGGCCAGCAATTCACAATTGTTACGGACCACAATCCGTTGGTTTGGCAAAAAACCAAGGCAGGAAAGAACCCTAGATTGATGAAATGGTCGTTAGCACTGCAACCATACAATTATACTGTCACACATAAACCTGGCAGTAAGCATCAAAATGCTGATGGTTTGAGCCTCTGTAACCTTTAATAAAAGGAAAATTCTGTTAAGGGGTTCATATGTACATAGTATTGTAAATCTAAATTGTTTTTGAATGTATTTTATTAGTATAGTGTCTCCGCCTCTAAGAAGGGATTGTTAATTGCGCGAACGGGTTGTCACTTTTGTGTCCAACCCTGGACAAAAGTCCCCTTTCAAGGGGGGGGGGAGCTGTAAAGCAGTCGTCAAATGGTCTCCTGCTGGAAGAGACACATGTTCGAGCAATGCTACTTCTAGCCAGTGGTGCGACTATTCATCCATTGTTGCGCATTGTGTTTCACCCTTTTAATGTTGCCCTTCGGACTTGAATGGAGACAAATAATGGAACACACTTGCTTTCGGCCCATTAGAGCAGCAAACAGTGTCGAAACACTAGATGGGACTATTTCTTCTATGGACCTCCTAAACTTCGATAAAGTTCCAATAATGAACAGCATATGCGTTTTACGACCCATTGTAGAAAGAAGTGCTAAGCGAATGCAGATGCGAACATTTTGTATTGTAAAGTTTCTGTTAAGGGGTGGATGTTTCAGGAATATTCCCACGACATGACGGCGCGCCATTGGGAGTATTTCTGATGAATGATTGGACAATCGGCATCTCCAGCGCGCCAATGCGAGCCTGAGAGATGGTCACCACTGTTAAAATGGAGGAACGAGACAAGCTGATCTGGCAAGAGACTGGACGAGAGGGATATGACAATGAGACGAGCTGAGAGCAGTGCTGAAGTTGAAGCGATACCACGTGATCTCGAGTTTGTTTGAAAGATCTACCGGAAGTAATCCGTAGATCTCTGGAGCTACACGCAGCTTGTGAATCCTTGGCATAGATGCCAAAATGACAATCCAGTTGTAAATATTTCTCAGCATTTAACCTAGAGAACGAGCTGTTGTTTTTGTTATTGTATAAAGCTGTAAATAAAACCTTTGTATTTAAAACACTACCATTTTATTTGATCGACCAGCATCAAGTCATTACACTCAGCATTTCTTAAATTAAAGCAAAAAGCTGTTCGAATCTTGTTTTCTCTGCTTCCTCCATCGCTCTAGTTTTCACCATTCAATCCCACTTCTGACACCAGTTGTTACGTTTTTAGCGTAGCGGGTTCGGATTGAATGAACTTTACTTGACGGTTCGGATTTTACTTTACTTGACAGCACAAACAAATTTATTTACCGCTATTTACTATTACAGAATTTATTTTATTTTTTATTACTATTTACAGAATGACTTGATAAAGTAAAACTTCAGATAAACACAATCCAGCAGTCAACAGTCACTTACAGCGTAAATACAAGCCTTACGCACAATAAACACAGACTGCAAAACAACTATCGTATAGCACAGCAAAAAGTAAATCACAGTTCGCTCAATAATACAACATTAACAGCAAACGTGAACACAGATCACTAAAGTAATCCGCTAGTCGAGCGAGACGCTGCTCTTCCAAGAGGAAAAAAACTAACTGAAAGACTAAGAGTACATTTCCTTGATTTTGGGATATGTTGACTGTGGCTCGGAAGACAGGAGACTGCCTTGGACAGTGAAGAACTGCGCTGGAAAGGAGGGAGGGCGTGGAGAGGACGAGAGCTGCCTGGTGATTGGATGAGGCTTGCGAAGAGGTATGACTATAAAAGACTTGCAACAAAAGTTTTTAAAGGAGAATGAGCTTGTGAGAGAGAATCAAATAAGATGAAGAGTTTTTTCATGGGATCAGTAGATGCTTTCATTTCATGGATTGCTTGCTTGAGCTTGGGGAAGACAAGGAAGAGGGCTTTGATTTCTTTTACGAGATCGAAGATTTGTGAGATATCAGTTTCAGGGCTATCCAAGTGATTTGCCTGGGAGGGAATATTAGCAGGGTTCGAGTGTTGCTGAGGGAGACAGGTTTTAAGGATGCTAGAATAAGAGTTGTTAGGTTTTACAAAGTTCGATCTGAAATAATTAAATCTGTTTATTTGCAAGGAGGGGATTTTGGGAAATTTGGAACATCCGCGATAAGCTGCTGTGTGACCGAACTGGTCACAGTTGATACATTTTGGGTTGTCGACTTTCTCTTTTGGGGGGCAATTTCTCGTTTGGTGATCTTTGCTGCACTTAAGGCATCTAGGTTAAGGCATCTTAAGAGAGCAGTTAGTTGCTATATGACCGAAGAGGTTACAATTGAAGCATTGCGAGATGGTATTACGGTCACGATAACTTTCGATAGTTACTTTAAGATAACCAATGGTAGTGATTTTAAAATTTTCGTCTACAGGGTCATTTTTGTTTAATTCAATTAAGAAGATGGGGAGGGGTCTCCTAGTTTTGAACTGAGATAATCTGGTGATTTTACAAACAGAAAAACCTTGGTTTTTTAAATTCATTTTCTAGTTCGGGGATGGAGTGATCAATAGGGAGTCCCTTTACAATTATTTTGACTGGCCTTTTAGTCTTGGGAGGGATTACGTAGAATTCATACTCATTTTCTTGGAGGAATTTTTGAACTGCTCTATAATTTTCAACAGAGTCCGGGTAGATTTTAATGAAATTATCACTGAGGACATTATTTTCAATACTAAAATTTTCATCAATTTTCTCAGGAATTTTTCTATAATCATTGGTAAACCTAAGCATTAGAGGGGGAATTTTAACAATAGGTTCAGTCTGAGCATGTACAGGGGGATCATCTGGAAGAGAGTTTAGGGGGTCAAAGCGATTATTAAGAGATATTTCATTAGCAGCTGGGGTTGAGTCTTTAGGCTTTGAGGTCTTCCTTCTGGGGGACATTTTAAAACTGTCGTCCTTGCTAGCTAGGCAATCAGTAGATAGAACAGAACTGAGCTCACCCTCTGCTTGCAGTAATAGCTCCTTCTTACGTTGGATATCAGCGTTGACTTTGTCGCGATAAGTCTTCATACAAGGTCTATCTAATTGAGCGTTGACGTAAGTCATATTGAAGGCTTCAAGCTCCTTGTTATAGGCGAAGATAATATCATCAAGTTTTTTAACTCTACTGCACCGTTCACATTTGCAGTGTGTAGGGGTAGACAAGCTGTCAGATGTATCTAGGCAAATCCTTTTGTTAGATGCTCCCTGAGGTGGACTATTTGTTAGATGCTATGAGCTGGACTATACTAGACTATTCGTTTCGCCAAACTAACCGCTTCGCCAAACGTCGCCAACCTCGGTGCGTTTTCGCTGCGCTCGCTCGCTTTTAACAATATAAACTAAAATCATTCCCAAATAAGATTCCGAGAGAATAGTTCCAATTTAAAAAATTTTGATGCAATAATAATTATTAAACCACTGGTGTTGCATTGACAAATGATCACAACAGATGCTATGAAAATTTAATGACCAACAAATTTTATATAAATTTCAATTTTCTAGTTGGACATGAAAAGAGGAATGCTTCTGTAAAACAATATTTAAGCTAATCAATAATTTTATTTTTAAAAAATGTTATTTTAAAAAACAAGCATCAAATTTAAAGTATTTTTCAACTAAAACTGTTGACCTTGGATTTTTGAAAAGAAAATAATTTGAAAGAGACATTAGGGTTAAAGGTTATCTACTTTTAGCCAAGGTCAGTCTACCATAACATTTCATTCATCAGGTGTTTTCGGTTACCTGGAGGGGGGAAAGAAAACGTGTTGTGCTCACGCATCGTTAGTGGGGAAATGATAGTTCAGCTCACTATGAGAGACCAATTATCCATTTTACTTTTCAATCAATGGCCTGTGCGTTTCTCATTCTACAGATATAGAAATGCCAAAAAGAAAACATGTCAGATGAAGCACTGAATAAACTTTATGAACTTTATTCTAAAGACGATAATATCGATATTGTAGTTCTTCCATCAAAAATTGCAAAAGCTAGTGATAAAGAAGGAAACAATATTTGCATTTCTGAGGATAATGTTTTACCAAATGATAGATCAATACAAATTGAAATACAATTTAAAAAAAGAAATCTAATCTCTCAATAACCAGTAGTAGTAGTCAAAAAAGGAACACTTGAAATTGGTAAAAAAATAAAGAAAGAAGGAAATTTACCTCAATAAAAAAAATCAGGAAAAGGATAGATTGGAAAGAGTAAAAATGAAAATAGAAGGTAAAACTTGCAGAGAGATTTTTGGTCTACTTTTTGGTACAGGTGTATTTCCATTTCTTGTAGATCAGACAAATTTAGAGAGAGGTTACTGTGATTTTCAAAACGAAGAGGAAAACAAAGTGAATTTTGTTCGTTGGAACGATCCCTCTGTTGTAACTCTTGGTTCAACATTTGATAAGATTCAATCTATAAACAAGGTTCCCGTTATTCAAGTACAGAAAAGAAAAAAGTTTTGGTGTCTAATCTCATCTGATTAATCAATATAATGAAACAATACGAGGAGTCGATTTATGTGATAATTTAGTAGATAACTACAGAATAGGAATTCACAGAAAATTAGTGGTGGCCAATATTTACAAATTACGTTGATATTGTCTTAACAAATGGATGGAAATTGCCAAAATTAACAACTACCGAAAATAAAAAGTCACTCTGAATGCAATGCGAGGTTGCATTATTTCTTTTGAAAACTCATTTTAGAACAGATATTTAGATACACGTACTTCAGCCGCTGGAAGACCTAGTAAATTCAACATTAATAATAAACATTTTTGATGAAGGCACTTTATTATTAAGTCAGAGGACAATAGATTTTATGCAAGCAATATCACAGTCAAACAATATACAGATGCAGAGATTGTAAAGTTGCATTGCATCTTAATTGTAGTGAAAGCATTCACATGTAAATTCATAGACGTTTGTTACATGTCAACCTATAAAATCCCATAATAAATTAGTTTCTTCTAATAACATTTGTTATTTTCAAAAGCATAGAAAAATTACACACAGTTCCAGAAATCAATTCTAAGTAACTTCTCACAAGTTCAACTCAACTCCATACTCTTATTTCACTAATGTTGTGCGAAAGCAACACTCAATAGCTAAACCAAATTTTGAGATTTTTACTATAAATTATTGTTATGTACTCTCAAATTAATAGATACTAACATTTGTATAAAAATAAATTCCTTCCTTTTAGTTATGACAGTTAATAAGAATAAATATTTCTCAGTCACCACAGTCAGAATTCATGAAAATTCTCCCTCTTGTTATGACAACAACCGAGTTAGTTTAAATCTGACCAGAACAACTATTATAAAATAAAATTTGCAAAATATCTTACCTTAATTTCAAAAATCTACATTTTAAAAAATTAATAAGAAAAAGAAAAAAGAATCAACACTTAATTCTAAAGTAATATAATGTTATGTAACAAAAACAAGTTACAAAATAAGGGATCTAAACATATTGCTAATAACAACTCAATAACTCAAAACAAAATATATTTAACAATATTTACTTTTATATATAGTTTATGATTTTGAGAAGATGGAAAAACTTGAATAGCAAATAAGAAATTAGAATATTTACCAAGCATAGCTCTGCTAATGTCAATGCCAACCCAATAATATCCTTGATGCTCAAGAGCTTCTCCACTTAATCCAGAACCACAACTAAAACATAATGCTAAAACTTGACAGCATAATTTTCCTAATTCTGTTATTAATTACTTTTAGCAGAAAGCAAGTTTGCTTATCAAATTAATTGGAATAATGTAGAATTTATTTAATTTAATTATATAACAAAGTTACAACTGCACATGTTATTCAATAAATATATCAAAAAATTAAATGTATATGCATGCTTTAAAAGTAAATGTATATGAATTATTTATGTGATTGCCATTATTCTAATGCATGACAAATCTAACCAAGAAATAAAAATTACTTTAAGCTTAATGCCTTATAGAAAGTAGAAATAAAAATGATAAGCTATAAAAAATCATTATCTTTTCAATAATGGAAGTATAACAGGAGATTCCCAAATATAAAAAATATGTAGTCATGAAATAATATTTTTTAAAAGGGGGAAGGAGACATTTATGTGTGTGATGGAAAAATGAGACAGATTTGAATTCTGTTGTAACAATTAAAAGTATTGTTTTGAATCATATTTAATACTTCATTTTATAGAAGAAAATAAGAAAAACATTTTTCTTACAAACGATTCAGGCTACAGTGGCCACATGAAATTTTGACTACAGAAGTCAAAGTATTCTCATACATTTGGATAATTTGATATGACCTTATTTTATAAAATTTTGCAAACACAAAAGTTAAGGAAATAAATGCTAGTTCTTTTAATAATTATTCATACAACTTTTTAATTCTGACATTTCAGCTATTATCATAATAATAACATTAATGGCTATATCACAATATATTATAGATTCTCAGTAAAGCAATTTTATATGGCTTATTTAATTTATTTTTACATTCTCTTTAAAAAGCTGAAGCTCCATTACAAGATTTTTAAATCATTACATGCTAATGCAATAATTATATACCAATATGAATCTCGTATATGAAACAAATGCTTACCCTATGTCAAGTATAAAGTTTGGTTGATCATTTGGTAATGCAAGCAGTTCAATGGCTCTTTCAGCCATCTGCACTTGAATTTCAATCATTCGAGAACTATATATAGAAAATAAGTTATTTTTAGACAAGTATAAAGACGATTTTCTAAAGTTATTACTAAAAGCCATGAAAGACCAATACAAAAGATAAACTGAAAAAAAAATCCAGTTGATGGACAAATATTTGAATTTAATAAAAAATAAAACATTCAAATCAAAATTAACATTGTATATAAAACATGTTTAAATACTTTTCTATCTTAAAATAAATATGTAAAATTAAATAGTATACTTGATTTTTTAGTTAAAGGATCCTATTTTTATATATATCTTAGATCTTTATAGATTAATAAGATGGCTGAAAATAAATTAAGTAAGGTTTTAATGGTGGAGGGAGGATAATTGAAAGCAAAATTTAAAATATTCAGCACCATTATGAAGTAATGATTTCATAAACTTTAGTTGTAATATAACAACTATTCCTGTAGTTAGATTATATAAATTAGATAGCTTTCCCAAAAATTGGTATACTGAATGATTATAAATACAACCTAATAAACATCATAATAATATGAAACATCAATATTGATGCAGATAAAATACTCATTTGATAGTAAATTACTTGAATATCTGTAAAAAATACAGCCAGCAAAATTTGCTCCAGAATTTTGCATGAACTTCATTATGGTCAAAATATTTTTTTTTCTTTTTATTGTATTTGATTATCTTATTTCTAATTTTCAATTAAGCTATAATAAATTCAACAGACTGTTGGTGTACCTTTTTTCAATCAGCTTATATAATTTACTATGGAGAAGTTTTTGTTATTCCTAAGTTTTAAAAAACTATGTGTTGGCTCAAACAACAAAATAAGTCTTGTTTGTTTGTTTGTTTGTTTTTTTAAATATAAACAAAACACATTAAAAAGTACTTTTTTTTTCTCTCAGCAAATGAAATATACATAAAATCGGTTACTAAAAAATCTGATACCAAAATGTAATTTGACATACATAGTAATAGAACTTACTTTGAGGTATACTTTTTTGCCTCTTCTTCATTATAAAACTAGAATGGGAGAAAAATATATGTTACAGAAAAATATGAAAAACTCCAGTAAAATAATTTAAGTAATAAGAAAATTCATCAAATATAGTGACCAGATAACTATTTATACTGAAAGAAAGTTTTAAAAATCGTTTCTTTAGATCAAGCATATTTTGCTAACTCCAAATCCTAGGTTCTTAAAACTGTTTACAATCCAAGTAGAGTCTAAAAAAATATTGATGGTGACTTTTATCAAACGTTCTATTAGATTCTATAATTGTTTGTAGGGAAAACAATTAAAATAATCTAAATTCAAAGAATGTCATTGTCTTTGTGGGTCTATAATATTGTGAGAATTTCTTTCCTTTCAAATATAATGGTAAAGATTTTGGTAAATACACATACACACACAAACAATCCATGATGTTGAATCAATAGAAGAAAATTTTCAAAGGGCACAAGATATAATTATTGATAAAAAATGGAAAATCAAACATTTTTTCAACAGAATTAAATTAGTAGAACTAAATAAATACGTACTATATATATATATTAAAACAGACTATAAAAATATGAAATTTTACATAAGTACAGCATTTATGAATTGTAACAAACTAAAGTTCTCATAAATGGTGTTAAATAGCAGGTAACAATATTATTTAAATGTCACAAAAAAATTAATTGGCTTAAAAGCTTGAGGTGGTTGCCATTTTACAGGATTTATAATATATTTTCCAATGATATCCAATACTAAATAAGTTTAAATAAGATAAAAAATTCTCAAAACAAAATTTTAAAAGTTTACATTTTAAAATTTTTTAATTATTTCCATAAATAGTGGAATTTCCATTTTAATAAATCACAGGGCAAAATATAAATTTGGGATGATAATGGCTTCATTATTTTAAAAATTGAAAAGTGGAATTTTTCATAAAATAATTATTTCAATAAAATTTAAATAATTTATTAATAAATTTAATTATTACATTAATTATTATGTATAACTTTAATAAATAAATTATTTTTATAAAATATTTGGAAAAAAATATAAATTTAATATCAATTTACAAGAATTGCATACATGTTAGAGATATTAGTCTGTTTAGATTATTTTAAGTATGTGAACTTGTTGGCTTCACTGTTTCTTTTAACAGAATATAATGAGCACAGTCATTTTTGAGTGAATGAATTCCGAGTTGGTAGTGTGTAATATGTATGCTGGAACTGAAAAATGACTTATTCATTAAAATTAATGCTGTTAATATTTTAAAGCTTCAGTAAGTAAAAATGCTATTAGAAATTTGAAAGTCATTTAAAATTTATTATGAGAATGCAATATTTTTTAAAATCATGTTTAATATTACAGATTAATTTTTTTAGCAAGTGGCTAATAGTTTATCTTTCTAAATATATCTTTCTCAAATATGAAATGCAGCATAACTTCATGGCCAAGCAGCAAAGATCTTTTCTTAATAACACAAAAGAAAATCTGAAAGAATCAAGAGTTCACTGACATGTAAGATTTTTCTGGAAATTACTGCCTAATCCTAAAAAATGAAGTATAAAACTAAAATTGGACAGGTTAGCACCTCACATCCTTTAGTTATATATTTCAAAGAGGAAAAAACATAGCAAACATGTCAGGTACATAATTATTTTGATTCCTTAGAGTCCAATGTAATTGCTGTGTACAACTTTCATATGAAACATATACCTTTTTTGACAACCAGATTTCCAAACAAATCTTTTATTTTTTAGATGATTCTGCTGCTCAATATAAAATATTCTCAAAGCTCTGTTTTCATCAAGAAGCTTTAAAGTGGAAGAAGAGTGGCACTTTTTTTGCCACAGCTTATGGTAAAGGGCCTTGTAATGGAGCAGGAGATTTTATAAAAGGAGTAGCAGCTCATACCTGTTTGAGAAAACCCTGTGTAAAACAAATTCAAACATCACTATAGCTTTTCTAATGGGCAAAAACATTACCTACATAGCCTTTTTTCAAATCCAACACGAGAAGGCAAGATTGAACAAAAGTATTGCTTGAGACATCACTTTAAGCATTGCCCATCAAAGGAGCACAGCAATATTCTTCTCATATCTACATCTAAAATATTAGTGAAAACTTTTCTTTGGATTCAAAAGATTTTGAAAAGGAAGGTTAAAATCTCCTCATAAGCTTATATTATTAGACATTTCAGATAAAAAAAATCCCAAACTAGTGACTCGGATATGTTTTAGAGAAAAATGAAGAATTAAAGGTAACTTTTATTCATTCATCTGGATCCTCTCCTATCCAAGAAATACTGATTTTTGTGGATAAAGATAGCAAGAAATAAGATAGATTCCAGATAAAAGCAAGTTCTGTAACTCCTACAGGAATTACATCTTGACAAGAATGTAGATTAAATAAATAAAGCTTTTTCAAGTTTAAAAGAATACACAGATCCTATTATTTAATAAGTTCTTTTTATATACATTAGTGGAATCTTTATATTACTGTTTATGTGTAGTTTCATAAAAATATCAGTATATATTATATTAAAATTAATTAAAGGCTATTATTTAATAAAAAAGAAGGTTTAGTTTTTTAGCAATGAAACCCTTATCATCCCTAATATTCTATCATGATTTACGACAATGCCAACTATTCATAGAAGTTTAAAAAAATTAAATATATAATTGTTTAAAAATTAAAATTTTAAATTTAAATTAGATAAGATTTTAAGAAATTTCTTTTTTTTTTCTACATAATGCAGCATATCATAGAAAAGAATATTTAATTGCAAAATTCAATAAAATAGAACCTACCCCAAAGTTCTAGCCCAATTAAGAAAACTAGCAAAACAATTCAAAAAATTACTATCATTATTTTAGCACCATTTATGAGAATTCCAGATATTTATATTCAAAAACGACTAGTACATTTCTGTAAGATTCCATATTTCCCCAAAGCTTTACCCAAAGCATATTTGAGCAGCAATTCAGGTAAAATTGAGATGGTGAGGTGGTTTATATTCCGCATTGAGTTGACATGCAATGATCTACAATTTATCATTAAAAATTATTACTTAAATACAATAGTTAAAAAAATTTTGAATGTTACCTTGTCAAATAGCGTGATAATATTTGATAAATAATAATAAAAAATTTTACATCCATTCAATGACACAGAAAATAAAATGCATAAGTAAATGGTCATACTTGTGACTTCACACAACCTTGATCAGTTTTGATTGTTTAAGAATTAGCAAAATAGACATTTTTATACCTATATATATTCTTCATAAAATTTATTTGTAGCTACAAAATTAAAATATGATAGATGCCTGTATTAAAAATGATGTAACTGCAGAAACCTGAGAGAAATATACTCATAAAACAGAACATTAGGAATTTTTGAATTATGTTATGAAATATACTCTTAATGGTGAGATTAATGATTACAAAAAAAGTAAACTACAAGATATTTTATTTAAAACAGAAACATAAGATATTTTTCATTAAAAATATGTGCCAGATGATGAAAATACAAAAAAAAATGAGTGTTGACTTTAAAATTTGTGGAATGAGCCAATAAATGGATATGCTAAAAAGTTTCATTAAATGAATAAAGAAATATTTTCCATTTAAAACTCTATTTTTTAGATTTTTTTTTTCTTTGCCAACATACATAGAGGAAAATCTAAACACTCTGAAATGATATGTAAAATTTAAAAGAATGCATATTCAGAAAAACTAATATACAATAATACAAAACTTAATGATATATATATTATACACTGTAATAATATATTATACAGAAAAACTTTACATATTTCAATGATGTTTAAAAATCTGATAGATTCACAGGCTTATAAACATTTTGTTCTAAATTATTTTTTAAGAGTCTTATTAGAAATAATTAGTTTTTATAATCTTAAGTATTACTTCATTTTAAAAGAGTTTCTAAAATTAAATTTCAGAGACATTTATATAGAGATAAATAAAAAAAAACATACAATCTCTGGAGGAGCAACATGCTCCGGTCTGTGACTCGACATACTTAGATTAATAGACGAATATTTTTGCACTAGTGGATCTTTCCCGAAGTGGTTCCCTATGAGAATGGATTAGTCTATTAAAAACGACTAGCGTCTCAATCCAAACGTAATCCCTATGGGATGGACGAATCCATCGCGAGCTGTACTTTTCACAGGTAGGGACGTTTGAGTGAGAGGGGCACCAGGGATAAGCGTTGGCTTTATATGTTGAGTTGTATTACAACACTTTTCCCGGTTCAGTTGAATCGTGTTTCGCAGAGCAGGATGTGGGTATAGTTTTGGGTTGCATTTCATAAACGGATCATTTATCATATAGAAATGTATAAATTACATAAGGAATGAAGAGGTAATGTGGTATAGATATGTAAGTTTCATAGTATGGTAATAAAACAAATCTTTATTTCATACATGTTGATTTTTTTTGTCATTTTATTCTGGTGCTTTTGTAGCTCTATGTAAATGCAAGTCACATTTTTGTAAAAGTGATAAACTAACAGGATAAATTAACATATAACCCAAACATGATTTTATTTTTTTAAAAAAAATAATCAGAACTCTAATTTTGCATAAATTTAGAAAAATAATTCTATAAAGTACTAAATGTATGCTAATGTTTCTAATTAAACCATAGTGTTAAAATAGAAATGGAATATAACAGACATG
The DNA here is from genome assembly GCA_026289955.1 of Argiope argentata. Lineage (NCBI taxonomy): Eukaryota > Metazoa > Arthropoda > Arachnida > Araneae > Araneidae > Argiope > Argiope argentata. The sequence continues at coordinate 1,143,355 of JAOUZG010014855.1, read as the reverse complement.
GGAGATATTGTACATTACAATATTATAAATTTCTAAATTTATTGTTACAAGTTATTCTACACTTCTTGATAAATAAAACAAATCGAGTTTTATTACTTAACAGATGAATCTCATTTTACAAGCTATGAAAATATGAACTGTCTTAATGCATAAAATAAAACTGCATTTCAATTCATGTTTTATTGATAATTTAAGTAATTCTGTTCAAATTAATTATACATAAATTATGACAGAATTGTACATATACTTAAAATATTTTCATATGATGAATTTTTTTTAATAAACATCTTTTAACGATTTAAAGTTGCAGAAAATTGCATTTTATAATGGTATTTTTTTTAACACGCAACTATTTAATTTGAATTTTCTTATGACAAATATGAGATTATATTTAGTAGTATAAAGTTATTAAAATGTAACTCACTACAAACGTTTAGGAGGAAACAAGTTTTTTTAATACTGTTTTTCTTTAAATTATGATTTATTTTTCTAGTTCAAAAATCATGTTATGAAGAGTTTCATGTTCACACTTGTAGCTTCCTCAGTATATTTCAAAATATAAATATTCTTGAAAGATTAATATAATGCTCTTTTTGATAAAAAGTTGTTCAGGATATTTACAATATTGCAGCCTATTATTGATATTCTGAATATAGAAAATAAATAACTCGTTTTTTTTCCCCCTTAGGAAACCATTACATTTTTCAGTTAATAATTGAAACAGAAGTAATATTAACTGAAAAATGTTAACTACTATTAAACTAATATATTATACAAATATAGAGAGCTGGAATGTACAGCATGTCATAATTTCAATATATATATAAAGAATAACCATTTTTCTATTAAATATACTTCTTGTAACACAACCAAATATGTCGTTTGAACCAATTAATTCTAAATAATAAGAGTTGATCAAAAAATAAATTGTTGATAAAGCTTTATTAGATTGTTGATATGTCAGTTTATCGATAATCTATTGAAAGGCAATAAAGTAAGTTTTCTTGTTTGATGATAACTGTGAATTAATGAGCAAAATGCAATCAATTTACTTACATAGACTGTGGTAGGCACAAGGAAATAAGTACAAAAAAAAACCCTATTTAGTGCAATATATCGTATAAAGGAAGGGATGTTATATTGAAAAGGTTCCACATGAGCCTTGGAACCCTAATGTTCTATTTCTAGTAGCATCAATGTGTCTCCGTATGAAAATCTTTCCCCCTTTAATATAGGTTTAATGGAGTTTAAGTTTATTCTATTTAGTAGCAGATGCCACCAAATGGGGAAAATTATTTTATGGTCACCCTGTAGTTTAATTACACCAATTTTCTGAAATGTGATATGAAGAATTCATATTAGAAAAGTAAAAATTGGAGCAAATAAATTATAGTTAGGAAAGAATTGATTTTACCTGCTAAATCATGTAGTAGTTATTATTATTTTTTTCATGTTTAGGAGTATGAATATAATATCCTGAAAATTCTGTAATTAAATAACAAACTAATGTTAAATTTTGAATGAAGCAATCACTCTTGGAAAAATAGAAATATAGTCAAATACCAAATTCTTATTGGTTTGACAGTATAATATAAATAAAAGATCAAATTAATTAACATATGAAATAAAATAAAATCAATGAAAAAAATCAAATAATATATAGCACTTTATTACACAATTTTTTGACTAAACTGCAGTAAGTTCATGTCTTAACTAGGTAGTGTTTAGAGAAACAAAAAATAAAACAATTGTTAGCTTTATACAGCTTCAAAATGTAAATAAATTTGTACATGGTAATTTCTTTTATATTGTTGTTCAGTGATATAAAATCATATTAGCAGTGTTTGGGAATAAAGTCTTGTTACATCATCCTTTTGTGAATAAATGAAATACTAATTAATTTATTTGAAAAATCTTGATTGGTTTGATTTGTCCAAGCTTTTCATGCCTAAATCTTAATGTTTATCTGATTAAAATGATAGTGCAAGTTTACACATTACTGAAGTTTCAACTATTTTAACAACAAAATGATGTAAAGCACAAAGAAATCCTTACCTAATATGAAATCATGATAAGAAAAAATTAAAGTTTACTTGAATCACAAGGAAAACTAAAAGCTAAATTTAGAAGCTAATTGTTTTTTGAGATGGTGTCTACTTAAGAGATATTGCTCACTAATGGTAAAATGCTTAATAAATAAAAAAAGCAATATATATGAATGACAATCTATAATCTATATATGTAAAAACATTATGTAATCAAACATAAACAAAAAATGATTAATAAATGATGAAAGAATACTATGCAATATTAAAATACGATATTGTTTTCATATTTATTATTGTCTATTCTATCATTCTGTTATGCATTTCATAATATATATGTTCTTATTTGTCGCATTAGGTGACCAGTTTGTTGACCAGGAATATTGACTGTATTTGTTTTCAGATAAATTGTTTAGATATAATTTCATATGAATGAGTCAATCAAGTAGATTTAACATTAAAATTGTGATTTTCATTACCTTACTTAAATATTCTTAATTATTCTCTGTATTGTGACCATAAACTTTTCTGATTGAGACTGTTACTTGACATTATGTCACTTTGAAAATTTAAATAACCCTTTTGTCTTCTAGATCTTCTAAATTTGAGGTATTGTAACTTCATTTTTTAAAATTGTTTTACAAATTATTTAGATATTAAGTAGAATACTTCTTACTTGACTTTCAATAATGGATGAAAATCATGCGATTGACTACATGAGGACATAATGAAAACGATTTGGATTTTAAGGTAATAATGTAACCTAATAAATGTAAGAGGAAAATATATTTATTCTATTATTCAATTGATATAAATAAAGAAAATTTCAAACAATGTAGAATTCATGTTTGTTCTGTGATATTATTGTGGAGAAACGGCACATTACAGCTTAAAATACTAATTAAAATATCAACAACAAAAATTGTTAAGGTTCCCATGCCCACCATTCAAGGCTCAAGGCCCTTTTCCTTTTATTCCTTATTGAAATTCATCAGAAAAATCTATCATGAGTATCATTTATATTTAATACTAGCCGCCTTTGGCGACCAGTCGGTCCGCCAATATTAATGCCGACTAAAGTGTTAAATCATTTTTTATATAACTTGGTCTCATAATAAGTTTTTCAGCAAAATATTTATAAGTTTTAAATAAATTTAAGTTAAGTTTAAATATTTTAAGTTCAAATAGCTGACCTACTTTTACCAGTATAGCTTTAATATTACGTTACTTCGTTGAAAGAAGATGCTTTTTTATTTCGCAAGATTCATTAAAATACGGAGATAAATTACAATCACGAAGGCGAATTCTTTGATTTGAACTAAATATCTTCTTCACATAAGTAAAAGTAACAATTCAAAACATGTCTTATTGTTTTAAAAATTAAAAAAAAAAGAATGCAAAAATATTTTACTACTACTGATTATCAATTGTTTTTTGTTCGTCGTTTCTTTGAAATGACGTCATTTTCAAAGTTCGTTTAATATTTCTTGCTTTTAAATAATTAATCTCGCTCTAAGAAAATTATCGTTTGGTGCTTTTCTAAAAATTCTTTTTCAGTTTTAACTGTCGCACTTTTGTAAAATATTTTTACTTTGTAATTTTATTTACTTTAATTCTTTAATGGAATTGTTAATTTTAATATTGCAAACGATCAAGAAAATTTTTATCTTGCATTTACGGTTTAAAAAATATCACATTTCCTATCTGTTTCGTTTCATATAATCACGTGATGAAAATTGTATTTTTCTGTTTTATTTTTGGTAGTAATTAACTTTTTTTAAATCAGAACTTCTGAAAATGTGATGGCAACATTTTATTATACGCTGATTTTTTTTTTTTTTTTTTTTTTTTTTGAGATCCACGAGAAGATAAAATTTTATTTATTTATTTATTTTTTTGCTAAATAAATTGTTGAAAAAAACCCGATTAAATTAAATGTTTAAAAATAGTGTTTTAATTCGTAGGTCAAAACATTAGTATCATTGAAAAGCTAAATTTTTGAGCTTTAACGTGATGCAAAAATCAATTTTGTGCTGTAATATTTTCGGAAGTTATAGCGAAAAAACGTTAAAATTTGGTTTATTTTTTAATTAATTAAAATTTTAATTAGAAATTCAAAAAAAGGGCTCCGAGGTGCACATTCCCGGTACTCAAGGTATACATATACCAAATTTGGTAGCTGTAGGTCGAACGGTCTGGCCTGTACATCGCCAACAGACACACACACATCGTGCTTTATTATAAGTAAAGAAAGATAATAAATTTCTTTTTCAATAATATTTTATTGTATAATTATTTACAGAAAATTTAATGCATTGTTTAATTCATATTTCAACAATAATGTAAATACAAGAATTACAGCATAAATATAAAAATAAGGTATCAATAATAGGTAGTGATTCTGTAAATATCTATTCAGTTTTTAATCATATTTTATCAAAATCTCTTACTTGCTATTCAAGAACAAATTGTTAAACGACATGTGTTAATTAGGGTACTAGCAATCATACAAAATATTTTAAGAATAAATTAGTTCCTATTGTCAAAATAATAATTTTATTGAGTGAAGAAATTTTTCTTTCCAAATTAATGAATATTTATTTTTATTTAAGTTCCATTTAAATATAATAACACCAAAAAAATCATGCAAGTAATATACTAAATGTGTTTTTGTATAGATAATGCAAACAAAGATATTATAATAATTCTGTACATGATGACTTGCAATTCTTTATTTGGTTAAGTGTTACAAACTATATTTTGGTTCATATATTATAATTATGCTAAATAAACTGGTGAATCTATAACTTCAGATCTCAAGAATTGTGAACTTGGTGATAGCTAAATGATAGTTAATAGATACTTTATAGGAAATTTTAATTTAATAAACTTTCAACTTTCTTTATCATCATTATGAAATGTAGCATAAGAAATGATATATTTTTTTAACTTCATACACAAATCTTAATTTTTCAAAAAAGTTGTTTTTATTCAATTGAATTTAATTTTTTGATCTAATTATTAAAAAATTAAACCTTGCAGCTTTATTAGAAACAAAGCATTTTACAAAACATATAATATATTTCAGGATTTCATAAACTTAATTTGTGTTGACTTTTTGAAGAGATTAACTTTATGTAATAAAATATATTAAAAGAATACAATGAAAATAGTTTCCATTTTTTTATTATTAATTATACAAAGATATGCTCTTTTCTATGAGTAAAAATATATTTCTATAATTTTTTAAACAAAGTTGTAACAAGTCTGAAAAGCCAAGAAATCATGAATGAAAGTATTTTGATTAAAACTCATTTTAAATATTTATATACCAGCTGAATTTTCTAAGGTGGTTAAGAAAATGATATTTTTGTTTTCATTCAGTTTGCTTGAAAATTATTGAGGAAACAAAGGTATAAATGGCTGCTAATCATAAAACTTGCAATATACTCTCAGTTAACATAAAAACCATTGAGCATGCTCTGCTATAAATATAAAATAAATATTTATTTACATAAAATATAGGAATGTTGCAGTGATAAAAAATAGAATAAGAATATTGGTATCCTCAGGGCTAAAATCTGTTGAATGTTTGTTAAACATTTCTTTTGGTAGTAGTTAGCAATTAAAAAAACCACAAACTACAATCTTTAATTTATTTACACTATATTAAAAATGTGAAACATTAAATATGGATATTTTTCTGAGCTAGGTCAACAGACATTGATATTGCATAATATGAAACACTTTAGACGTAGAATATTTGATTAAATAATATTGACAAAAAGCAAATTGCTCACAAAATATTTTAAAAGATGGAATTAAAACTAACAAAAGTAATGAATAAAGACATATAATGTGAACAAACTATATACAAAATGCTAAGCTAAATTTGTTTGCTTTATAACGAATAAGACAATGGATAATATAAAAAAATTAATTTAACTGAAAAATATGATCATACTTGCAGTTTAAGAATAAAAAATCAATAAAATATGGAAAGATATAAGAATGAATTATTTACCTAAGTAGTTAGAACACTATTATATCTTCTTATAAATCATAGTGTTACTTTTTATATTTAAAAATTGTTCAGATTCAAGCTGCCAATTCTGCAATTACTTTGAAAAAATCAATGGTATATTCTAATATAAACCCCCTTAAGCTATGTACAAAATATTGTAATAATTTACATTTTTTTAAAACCTTTTCAAAAGAATTTCCAATTGCATAATTATTTTTAGAAGTTTTACAGTTGAAATTGTTGGAAGGAAAATAAATGCAACACCTATTAAGTTCCTTGATAGTGTCTGAAATATGTATGTATTTATGGTATAAGAACATGATAGTTTTGGGAATTAGATTTTATGCCATAAAAATTAGTCAGCTATAAATATCTTTAAATTGCAACTCCGGAAAATACAAAATGTTTAAATTCTGTTTAAAAGAACATCAACTCCTAACACTAATCAAATAATAGAAAATACTTCTACAGCAAAAATATTTCTACTTCTAGAAGTTTATTCTTTTTTATATTCTGGATTCTTCAATTTTCTAATGCATTTTTTAATTAGCTATGATTTAATAATCCAACCTTCAATAAAATCAAATTTTATTTCACAAAACAAATGTTCTCACATCATAAATTAAAATTAGCAATAGCAGAATAGAATTAAATATTTTTTTTTAGAATAGGGTAAAAAATTAGAAATATTAAGCTTAGAAATTATTTAAAAAAATAGACAGTAGTTCTGTGAGTGTGAAGGGAAATATAATCATCAGAAGAATATTTTTCTCTGACAACAAATATATTGTATTCATTCAACGTTTTAAAAAACAGAAACAGTGCAAATTAGATTTAGTGAAAAGTATACAGACAAAAAGTACTTTCAAGATTCATTAATATCAGCCAATTCTGAACCCTCTAAAAGTAGTAATAGAAATAATAAAAAAAAACAGTAGAAAACAAGTAAAAGACACTAAATACATAAAAACTACAAAACTTGTATTAAATATCCATTAAATAAGTAAAATGTTTACTGAAAAAATATGTTTTAAGTTTATCTGTCAACACGTTTTTTGGAAAAAAATACACCATTCTTTCCCAACTCGCCGGGAAAAGTGTTGTGATACAACTCAACACTTAAAACCCAACGCTTATCCCTGGTGCCCCTCTCAGTCCAACGTTCCTACCTACGAAAAGTACAGTTACTTATGGATTCGTCCATCCCATAGGGATATACGTTGGGATTGAGACGCTAGTTTAAAAACGTAGGTGGGGATAGAGGGAAATGGTGATGGCGCTAGCGGCGTGCGGTATTTACAACGTGCAGCATGGTAAATAATCCATTGCCAAATTATTCCATTGTAATTTCACGAATTCAGAAGTTGTTTAGAAATCCTAATTTTTTTTTTAAGATATTGAAATCTAAAGTATCAAAATCAGAAAAAAAAGTTTATTTTGATATTTCTTGAGGGAGAGAAAGCATAAATGTATTTTCAATTATTAAATTCTTAGATTTTAGGTGGAAGCAGGCAATAAACAAATAACTTAACTGTAACTATTTTCACCAAATTTATGTGATAAAACATAAACACAAAATCTCTTGAGTAATGTTGATGTTCAGATCAATAAGTCGAAAATTAATCTATTTCAATTTTCCTATCCGTTATTCTCAGCATTTACAATGTTATTATTCAGATGACAAGCAGAAAGACATAAACCTTTACGATTCACTTGGTGTTAAATCATCAGCTACTACAGCTGAAATAAAAAAGGCTTATTATGATTTAAGTTTTAAATATCACCCAGATAGAAATAAGGACAGTGTGGAAGCTTCCAATAAATTCAGAGAAGTTACCGAAGCATATGAAATTCTAGGAAATTATGGATTACGCAAGCGATACGACAAAGGTTTGCCTCTACCTAATAAAAAAAGTAAGATCGAAAGGCAACCGATTGTAGAGAGCCTGGTGCAATATCAAACATTTTTTGATAGCAGAGCGGGCTCACAGAAATACAAATCCCAATCTCAAGGAATTGGAATTGAAGAAACTATGTCCGATATTGATGAGGGGAAATATATGACTCAAAGAGCCAAAATGATGGAGGAGAAATTTAAAAAATCAACTGGGCTGTCATATTTAATAGCTGCCTTTTTTCTGTCTCTCATGTTAATATTTAACTTTACCAGAGATTAAGTTGGTAAATCTTATGTATTGTTAAGAAATTATTTAGTTAATATGGATGATTGTATATTTTTTAATGTTACATTTGCTACATATTAAGAAAAACAGTTAATATTTTATCTTGACAGGTTACAATAAAAGAGAAAAATACTCTTGCCCTTCTTTACTATTTATTGAACCACAAGGTACAGTTATGTATATTATCTAAATATAACATAGTTTTTTAGTTAAAATATTTTTTTCATTTGAAATGCTTATTAAATTATGGCAGTATTTATATATAAATATAGATTTTTATGTATTATTTTTGAACAGTTATCATAAATAAATTCTAAGAGATCAGTTGATCACTCTTAATGTACTAAGTTCTATTTTATATACATGATTGTTGTCCATAATATTCAATTTAATAAATGGATACCATCTTTTTGAAAGCAGGATCACCACACACACATATAAATATATCTTGAATTTTATTTGAATTTAAACTACATTAATTTAAAATGCTCTCTTATTTCTTAATCCAATTCCACTTATTTTAATTATATATATATAATATGGATAAAATCATTCGTAAAGTGATTTTGAAAATTATTAACATAAAAAATTATTAGACGATTAAAATTTATAAGTTTGTGATTCTTATGGAAATAATTATTTTCTGTCCTCATTGAATTTATGAATTGTTTAAAATTCTACTAATTCGACCATGTGTAAGCTTACTATGTTCCATAATTTAATTTTTTTTTTATCATCTAAGTAAAAATTGTGGCAAATAAATTATTAATGATTTCTTTTAGTCAAATTTCAAATACTTCATACCATGGAGGAATAGTTATTGAGAGACAAATTAATGCCTATATTCATAGATTTTTCAATTTTTAATTAATATGCTGTTAATTAGGACCCTATAATTATCATATCACTTCAGATTAAGTATTGTCTTTAAAAATAAGTAAATTTAAATTTTGTTCCAAAAACTAATCAAATTGAAGGATAACATAGACCCATTTTAGACACATAATTAAAAATTGTGTGAATAATATAGACATTTATTTTTCAATTAAATTGATTAAAAGAAATTAAAAAATTAATTTTCAGAATTATTTAATTAATCATAGAATATAATTACTTAATCTATGAATTAAGTAACATTTTTGACTGACAATGAAATACTAAGAGGAGTATTTCAAATCAGTGCACAATAACTCTCACTATCACAAATTTCCTCTAAATATGGTGTATTATCCACATAGATATGAAAAAAATACAAACTTTTAATGAAATATATTTTAATTTTGTGTTATACTTATGGGTTATTTTATAAGGAAAAATCGCATTAGTTTGGCAAACATCACTTCCCGCAGTTGACATCACAGTTTCTTGAATATGAGAATGGTATAGATGTGCCACTTTCTTTTAACTTTAAAATCTTCCTCATGAAAGCTAAAATTCAAAAAGGTTTTCTTATTCTTTCTAATAATTGGCAACAGACTTATATGAAAAATAAAAAATCTTGTGTGATAATTTTTTCCTTAGGTGTCATAGAGGATGTGAGGGTTCACCCCTCTACACACGCGCATTTCTTTGTGAGCGATATAAATAGCAACTGGTCAACAGTTGTGCTCTATGCAATCTGAAATTTCTTTTCTCGTTTAAACTAAATTACAAAAGACTGATTGCAGCCTGTTACCCAGATTTGTCGATGGGGAGGGGGGCAAGCACAGTATCTCTCATTTGGCTTCAGAATAACCTATAATAATTAATTTTACATTTAATTAAAGAAAATAAAGTATTTTTACCATCTTTTTTATTCGAATGCTGATTCTTTCTTTCACTGTTAAAACTTTACAAAGGTATTTGTAAGAAATGTCCTCAGTTTCTTTTGCAGATTATCAAAAAATAGTGAATGAGTCTATTTCTCTGTGAGATTTGAAGATTTATTTTCTCTGACATCTAATTTTAGAAGAAAAAAAATGTGGTTATCTTTTTTTCTTGGTAGTATACAGATAGAAACACAGACTGCACCAGAATGACGTGGTATGCTAAATGAATAAATGCATGCTTTTACTATTTTACATCAGCAACTATATAAAACAAATGTTGAAACAAAAACTTTTATAAAAGGAACTTTTTTGGAAAACTAGAATAATAACTAAAAAATATTCAATGGTTTTTTCCAAAACTCGATTTTTCTGCTTACCCTTGCCTAAAATATTTGTTAAGTAGAGATTGCCACAACAAGTAGCAATTCAGATACGTTTTGAATCTGTGGAGAAAAAGTGTTTAAAAAATTCACTATTCGGACACAAACAATAAAGAATGTGTAAAAGATAGAAAGATGTTGTTTCTTAAGAAGGCAGAAGAAAATATTTTGTAAATATATGAACAAACTTACAGTTTTTATGTAAGACGTGAAAAATATTCATATGAAAAATGGACTGCTGCTTAAACGCTAGATCGCTTATATATTTATTTTACATTATATATTTAGACTTAAAAACTAATGTCTTTTATCAAAAAAAAACCCCTATTAAATCTTGAATATGAATTATACTATCTTTATTTTTAGGCATGCTTTCTTATGATTAAGTACTTTCTTAATTCGAAGTTATTGCAAGCTAATATTCCTTCCAAAAAGTGAGTTTTATTCGCTCGGTTGCATGCATGGGTGTTTCGTAACACAATTATTAATTTTTAACTGTATATCTTTAATTATTAAGCAATTTTAAATGCAAAGATCACTTGGAAATGCACCATTACCTCAAATGCCCCTTGTATTATTCGAAAGTTTAAAATTATAATAATTGTCCCAAATAAGATTAGCCATCTAAAAACGAAGTTAAGTAAATTCGTATGCCGAGAGGTTAGTGTGTTATTTATGAATATTCAATTAATAACTATATTAATCTTCTTTTTATCAAGTCATCTTAATTCAAAGTCTATTAAAAATTTAGAACCGTCTAAAATTATACAGTTTTTGCCGCGGTAAGTAATATAAAGATTAAAAAAAATAAACATGATCCGTTCCCCGATTACATAGTCATAATATTGAAGGCAGAATCTAAAGAACTTATGTAGTAATTTAAAAAAAAATAAATTGATAGCAAAATGAGACTCACCTTTTCAATATCTTATTCGCTTGTTACCTTGTCAGTTATATCGCCAAAAGTACTAAAAAGGTTTAATGAACGACATTTCAATCAGATGTCTTAAAATCTGCGAACTTATCCGTTACATTTAGTTCTTAGTCGGTCTATCGAAAATTGTCCTAAAAAAAGGCATATTATTGACCTACTGCCCTATTGATTATTTTGCCAAATACTTTAACCGTTATCGGATATTTCGACTGTTTACAATATATTAACTTAAAGGTGGTTTTTAAATTATCATATTCGATAATGCGCAACTCTCTAGAGCCATCCTGACTTTTGCCGTCGAAACTCGCAATCTCCCGTCGACAGGGGGGGGGGGGATCGTCCCCCTACTATCGCCGCCCGCTTCTGCTGTTCTCTTGTCCAGCTGTTTCAACACTTGCAATTTTCTGAAAATTCACATATAACATTATTCTTTAATATTTTCTTTTCTATAGTTGCAGACCACCCACTATTGCTTGGGAATGAATTTTTGCCAAACAAAGACATTTTCTTGCATAGAAATCAATAAATTATTCTAAGATTATTATTATTATTATTATTATTTTCAATTATCAACTTGCGGCGGCTAAACAGGCGAGAAATGACTGTTTTTTTCGCCAACTGGCAATAAGCACCAGTGAAGATGAACTTCGTTCTTCAACGAATACGAATGACTGACTACCTGATTTCACCGGCCTACTCCGAACCTCTGTCTCGCGCGGTTCGATGGATAAAATGTATCATCACTTATACTTGTTATTCAATTAAAAATGCGCCATCTTTAATCACAGTATATTACTAATTTATCTTGCATTTTGTTTTGAGAGGTTTCTAATTTTTTCATAAGCATTTGAAACTATGAATTGACCCCATTATCTGTACATTGTTTTGAAGACAAAAGACTTTGCGGGCATTTCACCAAGGTGAGTGATTTCATTGTTCCAAATAAAACTTTTTCTGGAGAATTTTAGTGAATGAAGATTACTCTTCCCATGAAAGAGAACAGCTTTAGGTTTGAATTCTCTTCTATATTAGCTGTTATTTTTTATAATAAGCTGTAAATACTCCGGTTTCTGAGATTTTATTACAGTCATTATCAGCGCAAATTATTTCTGTGTTTCTAGAGAGAATTTTGTTTTCTGGAGTTAGGAGACATCGTTTCTGAAGACGTTGAAGCATGCTAGACTTAGTTTGCAGTCCTGCATCCTGCATTGCTGCTGCTTTTATGTTCTTTGGAATTGAATGTAAATCTTCGACGCGAACCGCTAATTCTGTTAGAGAAATTGAGTGATAACGATTTTGCAATATCTTCAGAGATTATCATTTTATACGTGTGGCCATCAATCCAAATTCGATTAAATGCCTTTGCAATGCCAAGGAAGAGTTAATGGCGAAATTTGAAAAAAAAAATAAAGATACAGGCGCTTAAGATACAGACTTATATTCTGGCACCTTGTGGAGAAAACCTGTTGATGACAAGAATATATTTGTGCTTTTTAGCTTGACCCTTATGGTTATTTCTGAATATTTTTTATTTAAATTGAATCTCATATCAATTTATTTGCTTTATATGCTTATTTTCCTTTATTTGTGCAGAGAATATACTTTGCTTTTAACAAAGTAAAACCTTTTTATATAGCTCTTCAGCACTGAATCTAATTTTTATTTCGATTATATTTTGTGCCTTATTTTAAGTACTTTCGTATCAGTCCAGGAAAAAAAAATACTATTTTAAACGTTTTCTATAGTGTTTAATTTTTTTAACAGTTTGTATATGTGAAATTTTGAATAGTTAAGTTACTCTTATGACATTTCTTTCACGAAAATCATTGAAGATGAGTTCTCTCGATTTGTGAGAACTCATTGGAAATGCAAAACAATGTCATTAGATTATAAATTTTGCCCTGTCTGAGAATTCTAGTAGAGAAGTTTTTGTTTCTATTTCGACAAATCCACCTTTTTCCTTAAATTTTTTGGAAAATGTTATTTCAAATTTTTACCATATATGTTGTTGTTACTTATGGCACTTGCCATATCGGACAAGCCCCCCTCTGATACAGCAGCAGATTTAAGCCGAAAGGAGTGTCTATTTTTTGAAGTAGCGCCAACTAGGACCAAGAGTACGACTTAGCTACACACTCACCACAATCGCTTGCACAACCCCTTTTTACAGGGGGGCACATTCACACATCTCACGGATACAACCACGCCCGAACCGGGACTCCCAGAACACGAGGAAGACGCGTTACCTCTGCGCCAGAAAGCCGACCATATATCTCCTCTTATATAGAGCGTATTTTAGTGAAATTGCAAAAACTTTGTTCAAATGAAAACATCTGGTTATAAAATCTTTAAATAAACTTCAGTCATTACTCGAAGCCTTTTTTTTATTTGTTTGTTTGTTTTTCCATATACATGGGTGGACACGAAAATATACTTCCTATTCCATTCAAAATTAAGAAGTTTGATTGCTTACATATATTTGCTTTTCCGATAGGCTTATGTCTAAAACTTGGAGGAAATCATGAAGTTGAAGTTTTTTGATAATCACAGTGCTTTCCTTTGGTTTATTCTCAGATAAAATATTATATAATCCGCTGTTCCATGAATTGTTCGAACATGGATGTATGAACTTGAAAAAGTCGAGTTAAAAGTTGTTGATTTTTTTTACAGCTTCCGTATTCGAAAAACGAGACACTACAAAAACACACACACACCGTAGAATTATTTGTGGTTATGGCGGTATTCGATTCTTTAAGATCTAAATTAACTTTATTATTTTTTTAATAAATGTGCCTAGTATTATTCCTTTTTTTTTTGATAATTTATCGATTTAGATAATCATTGTATCAAATTTTAACTAAATGCACACATTAAAATTTACATAGTATTTTTATTTTATTTTAGTCATTCTGTTGAAATTAATGCTTTTATTAATAGTCACCATCGGCTGGAAGTTAAGTCACTGGGAATATTGATTACACTAAACTTTATTTAATCATCTAGATACAACTTCAAATTCCGAAAAATCGTCATTATTTTATTTCCTTTATCTTATAAAGTGAGTACATGCATCTATTTACCGGAGATCGATCATATGACATCACAACACAGTTAACAGTTAAAAGCGGAAATGTCCAGTTTGTCTGTCTTCTAAATTTCGCTATATTGTAACTTCAGTTTTTTTGTGTGCCTCATAAATTATGCCAATATTAAACAAAATCCTTCTTCTTTAGCTTTTGGCAAAAGAAGAACGTACGTTTATTAATTTGGTGTCATTAAAGAGACATTTTTTTTAAAAAAATTTTTTGAAATGGTGTAAAATTTAATTTTTCCAATTATATTTTCGACATTTATCGTGAGAAAGCGCTAACCTGCAACTTAATTTTTAATTAAGTAAATTTTAAAAAAAGGCTCTCTGGGGCTCATATGTTTCCTCCCCAGGATATATATGTGCTAAATTTGGTAGCCATGGGACAAACGGTCAGGCCTTTACAACATACACATATTCATCTTTATTATTCGTACATATAACGCTTAGCTGTATTGCATTTGTACCTATAGAATTAATCCTATACATACTGTGGTGAAAGCTTTATAAGGCAGATAACAACCCTCCGGCTGAAGTATCACTTTTGCTCGATGGTCATGTTACTCGGATACTTACCCTCAGATTGCGAGTTCGGACCTAGCGTTATCCATATCGACCTCAATATAATATGTAAATTTATAAGATTAATTAAATAAACATGTATTTAAAAAACGGTTAGAGTAGATAACAATAGAACAAGCACCTTGTAGCGATAGTAATGAAAACATTGGGCATTTATTTCTAAAACAACTAATTTAATATGACATATTTTAAACACAAAAAAGCAATATTTCATGCATTTACTGACATGCATACTGACCAATCTTCCTGTTCGTAAATGTTTTGTTTGGCCATAAATCAGGTTGAGATACATTATTTTAAATCAAAATTTTTAAAATATGATTCTTTTACAAGAGCTTTTATAAAATTTCTTAGACCATATTAAAATTTAACATTTCACATGGAAACAATTTCATAGCCACCTAATCGATCATTACCATGTTAATTTTTTTAATACATAAAGCGGATAAAATTTCATTCTTTTCAAAATAATGAACACACATAACCTTTATTATTTATAGATTTCAAAGCAATAAATACCATTCAGGATAATGCAACAACGTAACATCATCTTATAGAAAATATTTCTGGAATCCATCCGATATGTAGTGCTGACACAGCGCCTTGAAAAAAGCTGAACAATAAAGTAATGCTCTACAGATTATTATCCGCCTCCTTGGGTTTGGGGAAATTCGTCATGTAGAGTAAAAATTTTATAATCAGCAACTGTAAAGTTTTTGGGGATATTTCATATAATTTGTAAAACATTCGGGCAAAAATATTTCTGCATGGCCTGTAGACAAAATCGGGATGTTCAAGACTGACTGCCAGCTCGATTGCATCGAGGACCTTGCGCACTCGCGACGAGGACACTATCAGATTCGCGTGCATTTTGAAGTTCTTGATGAACTGCTCGCCGTAATCTGCCTTGACGTCTTCTTCGATGGCGGTGAACGATTCGTCAATTCTTCTTGATACGTTGTTGGGGTTCGTCATATTTGTTCTGCAAAAGAAATACATTTTATTAGTAGAAACAAAATTTCCCTGTCTTTTATTGATTAAATATTTATTGAATTAATGGCCTGAAAACCTTCCTTATACTTCGCAAAGAGGGAGAAAATTTTAAAATTGTCATAAAACAAGTGATATAAAAAAATTAAGTCGATTCCTAATTAGGTAAACAAAGGAAAATTTTATTTTAGTTGCTTCTAAAATAATTTCAACTAATATAAATATGTACACTGAAGTGACAAAAGTCATGGGATAGCAATATGCACATATACAGATGGCAGTAGTATCGCAGCGAAAAAGTATAAATGCGCAGTTCGTTTTCCAGAGGGTTCATTTGTGTTCAAGTTATTCATGTGAACAGGTTTTTCGTGATTTATGGAGGCACGACGAGAATTAACAGACTTTGAACGTGGAATGTTAGTTGGAGCTAGACGCATGGGTCATTCCATTGCGGATATCGTTAGTGAATTCAAAAGTTCGAGATCCACAGTATCAAGAGTGTGCCGAGAGTATGAAATTTCAGGCATCACATCACATCATTGACAGCGCAGTGGGCGACCACCTGCACTTAACGACCGAGACCGCCGACGTCTGTGTAGAATGGCCAATGTTAATAGACACGCAACACTTCGTCAAATAACTGCAAGAATCAATGTGGGACGTGTCCGATAGGACTGTGCGGCGAAATTTGTCTTCCTTGGGCTATGACAGCAGAAGACCGACTCGAGTGCCTTTACTAACAGCATGACATCGCCTGCAGCGACTCTCCTGGGCTCGTGAGCATATCGACTGGTCCCAAGACCAGTGGAAAACCGTGGAGTGGTCAGATGAGTCACGATTTCAGTTGTTACGAGCTGATGGTAGAGTTCGAGTGTGACGCAGACCCCACGAAGCCATGGACCCAAACTGTCAGCAAGGCACTATTCAAGCTGGTGGTGGCTGCATAATGGTGTGGGCTGTTTTTTCATGACATGGACTTGGTCCTCTGGTGCAACTGAACCGATCATTGACTGGAAATGGTTATGTTCAGCTGCTTGCAGATCACTTGCAGCCATTCATGGACTTCACGTACCCACACAACGATGGGATTTTTATGGATGACAATGCACCATGTCACCGGGCCAGAACTGTCCGCGATTGGTTTAAAGAACATTCCGGACAATTCCAGCGCATGATCTGGCCATCTAGATCGTCCGATAGGAATCCCATAGAGCATTTATGGGACATCATCGAAAGGTCCGTTCGTGCCCAAACTCTTGCACCATCCACACTTTCACAATTATGGACGTCTATACAGACAACATGGATCAATATTCCTGCAGAGGACTTCCAACGACTTGTGGACTCCATGACATGTCGAGTTGTTGCACTTCGCCGGGCAAAAGGAGGACCGACACGATATTAACAGTCATCCCATGACTTTTGTCACTTCAGTATATATATATATATACTAGCTGACCCGGCAAACGTTGTTTTGCCATATAAATAATTTCCTAGCATTCCCGTACCCGGCATTGCTCGGGTAATGGAATTAGTGGGGGATAACAGTGCTACGTGCACTTAGTTACGAAATTCCTCTATAATAATTACTTATTGTCTATAATTTTTTCCTAATTTTGGGAGGGTCCCGGCGCCCCTGGAATCCTTATATATATGCCCTTGTCCTTACCGATCCTTAAGGATGCTTTTAAAGTAGTTATTTTCTTTTCAAACGCAGGCCATCTACATTTTATTGTTATACCTGTGTTTAAGCAAGAACTTCTTTGTATACAACATTTTTTGGAGTTTTTTTTTCTGTTGATAAATTCATTAAGCTGCTAGATGAACTGACTCGGGAGAAAGCTAGATAAAATTGGCCGTTTGAAAAACATTCTCCTCTTAAATTGATCCCTGCTACT
>JAOUZG010014855.1:1070319-1105745 GCA_026289955.1 Argiope argentata | reverse complement strand
TTCTGGACGATATACAGGATAATTATCGCTGGATAAATATCCTGTATTATTTTTTTAAAAAAAACAATGCAGGATTAATTTTTTAGACCTACAGGCGATTGTTAATCGAGAAATAGAAAGTAACCGAGAATAGAAAAAGGTAAATAAACTTAAAAAATATTCATTGGCTTAAACAGTGCGTCTGTAAGTAGAGTTAACTATTGATATTGCTTTACACTCATTTGATGTTAATTAAAATTTTGTTAGTTCTTTTTAGTCACCATTCCCTCATCAAATGCAATATAAATGTTTGTTACGATATAATAATAATTACATTAAATATTTCAGACACTACTGGCAAAAAAACCCCCTCAAATGTCATGAGTCAGGTAACTCATTATTTACCAATCGCAAAGCGAATAAAACGTAATGATTACATAAAAATATATATAATAGATCACACACACACACACACATGTTATGTTTAGCTTCATTTTATCTTTGTTATATTATTGTATAATTTTGCTAAAAATAATATTGTTACAAGCGGGCGAAAAGGCACGAAAATTCGCCAAAAATGGCAACGTTTGGCGAGGAGCCTTGCGCCAGCTTGATTGGTTTGGCGAAAGGAATAGTCTAGTAGCCGCTGGATTGTGCGCGTTGTTTTGAGAATTTTCACGAGATTCAGTGCACGGCCATATAAGGACGAGTGGTCGGAGTGAGTGAGTTAGTTACGTTCCAGCTCTGCTTTTCAACCACCACACTGTCTCAGCCAACCTTAGATGAAACTCCTAGATCTGACTCGTCCTTTTTAGGATTAGTTATGGAAGGGTCGATGATGGAGCCAAATAAGAAAAGATGCGCAGCGCAAAACAATGAATCGATGAACATCGATGTGTCATGCGACACCGCTCAACATGCTACACAGCGTCCCTGCGAGCACTGCGCTAAATATGCGATGCTAGTCACCTCTATCAAGGAACTGAATTATCAAGTTGAAATGTTTAATCATACCTACATAAAAGCAAGACAAGATTGCAGTCCTTCACACCACATCGCCGAGATGCATGATGGACACAGGAAGAAGTTCGCCAAAGCCTTAGAAGACGTCAGGGGGGAGTTGAATTCTCTTGGTGTTTGTCAGGACGTTAACTGTACTTCTAAAAATTCCCCCCATCAGGCGCGCGAAAGTAATCAATTGCAATCCCCCTCTAAAAGGAAAGTCTCTGGAACTATCTCTAAAGAACCAGCTGTTAACCACATCCCCATTCAAAACCGATTTGCCGGTCTTACTATTGAAGAACCCGAGATAAATGCAGATAAACCAACTGATTCCAAAATACTCCCGATCATGTTAAAAGTGGTAGACCATCTCAAAGCAATACTTGAAATGATCAATAAAAGCTGTGGTGAAACCACTAATAAATTCAGTAATGAGTATGTAAAAATTTTCCCCCATACAATAGACCAACACAAAAAAATCCAAGAATTCTGCAATGTTTATGTAATTACACCAAAGCATTATGTAATTACACCAAAGGACAAGCGACCACTAAAAGTCGTAATTAAGGGTCTCCCCCACCGCTTTAGTATCCAAGAAATAGAAATTAGTCAAACAGATAAAAATATTCCTGTGATAAAAATATCTCAAATGACAAAGTTTAGAACGAAGGAGCCATTACCATTCTACCTGATTGAATTACCTAAAACTAAAGCTGCTGAGGAAATCTTTAACATCAAGCATATCTGCTACTTAAGTATTTCAGTCGAGCACTTTAAAGGTCGCCCTATGGTGACGCAATGCTTTAAATGTAACAACTTCCACCATACTGCAAATAATTGCGGCTTTAAAGCGCGCTGTCTAAAATGTGGAAAAAACCATGAAACAAACGCCTGCACCCTAAAGGAAGCCATCGATAACCCTCAATGCATAAATTGCCTAGAATATGGGCACATCGCCTCCTATAGAGGTTGTCCGAAATTTCCAAAACTACCCTCAGCAGCACAAAACAGAAATAATTATTTCCTGAAATCACAATCCATTGTTAGGAAAAATATCTCATACGCGAGCCACTTCAGCAAAAACCATAGCTAAGAGTTGGCGCCACATGACGGCCACGGTCGCAAACAGGTTGAAACAGTAAACCCAACTGAACTAGCAAACGTTGTTGACGCAAGAGCGTTCAACCAGCTCGTTAGAGAATTTCCCAAACTATTCATTGAACCAAGTAAATTAAAAGATGCAAAAGATCCATCGGAAAAAATTGTAATTTTCCTCAGTGCTTTTAGTGATCAGGCGCTTAAAAATAATACCTAAAATTCAATCGCCACAGCCTTCGCATTATTTACTGGAACGCAAATGGCATTAAAAATAAAATGTTTGATTTCCGTAATTTTGTAAATAAGTATAATCCCGATATAATATTGTTGCAAGAAACCCACCTTAGACCACAAAGAAAAATTTTCCTGGCTAATTACTTTTCGTACTATAGTTATCGCATTAATCAGTCAGGAGGAGGAACCGCTATTTTAATCAAAAACGGTATACCTCATAGCGAGGTCCCCCCCACCCGTCCTACAACATGTAGAAGATCCCTAGCGTGGTTAAAATTAATATTAAAAAAAAGGAACCTCTAATCTTAACATTTGTGTATATCCCCCCAAGCAATGATAGTTCTAATTTTACTTTTGATCTTGAAATTCTAATGCAATCAGGCCCGGTTCAAATTTTTTGCGGCGACTTCAACGCTCACCACGTTAGCTGGGGCTGTAAATGTAAAAGTCCAAGAGGCAATTCCCTTCACCACTTCACCCAACAGGCCGGTCTCGAAATTCTAGCACCTAACTCCCCCACTAGATTTGGTTCCCACTCCGCTAACACCCAAGATCTTACAATAGTAAATAACTTCCACTATCCCTATGACATTAAATCTATCCCTGAGCTTAACTCAGATCACAATCCCATCCTACTAAATTTTTACTTCAAATACTCGCTCCCATAAACTCCTCTATATACAAGACTAACTGGAAAAATTTCAACTACCTTCTCAGCCAATCAGAAACTCCGCTTAGCGAAGAAAACTGCTCTACCAGCGAATTAGAAGCCTCCGTCAAGCATCTAGAAACTCAAATCCTCAAAGCCAAAATGGAAGCATCTGCTCCCAGTATGACCAACCAAAAACATATAGACCCCAAAATGAGAACTCTCATAAGAGATAGAAACATTGCCAGGAAGATTTTTCAGAATACTAGGGACCCAGTTTTCAAGAGACTCATGAATAGATTAAATAAAGAAATCACTAAACTAGGCACACAACTCGATAATAATGAATTCGTCAACAAAATCGTAAACACCCACGCAGAAGACGGATCCATTTGGAAATTAGTTAAATCGCACAAAAATAAACAACATAAGATTCCGCCCTTAAATGGCCAAACTAGTATTGAAATTAACGATAATGACAAAGCAAACTGCCTGGCAGAAAGCCTTGAGAATCAATTTAAACCTAATGACACTCATGATCCCACAACAGAGCACCTTGTAAATAATTCAGTTAAAAGCTTTCAAGACTCCCTCCCTCTCAATTTTAACGACTACTCCCCCACTAATTTTAACGAACTAAAAGATTATATTAAAAATCTAAATATTAAAAAAGCATCTGGAATAGACAATATTAGTAACCAGATGATTAAAAATTTACCTGATAATTATGTTAACTTTCTAGCCAATATTATTAATAATATGCTTAAATTAGGATTCTTTCCAAGTTCCTGGAAAACTGCTGCAGTAATCCCAATCATTAAACCTGGTAAGGATCCAACTGATCCCAGTAACTATCACCCCATCTCGCTTCTCCCCACTATCAGTAAAATCGCTGAACACATAATATTAACTAGATTAAATCACCACCTTAATAAAAACAATATTTTAATCCCAGAACCGTTTGGTTTTCGTCATGCTCTCTCTACCACTCACCAACTGCTCAGGGTAACCGAATTCATCGAAGAAGGTTTTTCCAACAAACAATACACTGCAGTAGTTTTTCTCGATATCCAGAAAGCTTTTGACAGAGTTTAGCTCGAAGGCCTTATTTACAAATTAATAAATTACAATACACCCTCGCACCTAATCAAAACTTTAATTTCATACCTCAGCAACAGATCCTTCAGGATCAAACTGAACAATGTTTTTTCAGTTATCAAACCGATTCTAGCAGGTGCTCCTCAAGGATCTAAGCTGGGGCCAGTTCTTTTTTCTATTTTTATAAATGACATACCGAAACAATTTAATACCCTACTATGCATGTACGCTGATGATACTGCAATACTAGCGCGCAATAAAAATCCAAATCACATTACAATAGCTCTGAAAAGACATATTAAATCTCTTGAGGACTGGTTCACCAAATGGAAAATCGTAATTAATGCCTCAAAAACTGAAGCCATTTATTTTAGTAGATATAAAGCTAAGAAATTCCGCCCCCTTCAAATTAAAAATCAAACTATCCCGTGGTCTAAGGAATGTAAATATTTAGGAGTCATTTTAGACAGTAAATTAACTTGGAAGCCCCACTTTAATTATCTAATCAACAAGTTTCGAGATCTAACTCGTAAATTATATCCCTTAATCTCTCGAGACTCCAAAATGACTAGGAAAAATAAAACACTTATTTACACCGCCTATTTGCGTCCAGTAATTACATATGCTTGCCCAGTGTGGGGTTATGCGCCTAAATCAAACCTAATCTTAGTTGAAAGACTGCAAACTAGGTTTCTCCGAAACATCTGCAAAATGCAATGGTATATGCCAAGTAAAAACATGTATCTTGCATTAGATTATCCCCCACTGAAAAAATTTATTAAAAAACTTGCGGAAAATTTTTTTGTTGACCTAGAAAAAAGTAAAAACGAAGCCATCCTAAATATCCCCAGATACACGCCGAACCTTAAAATCAGAAGACCCAGAAATATCTTACTTTAACTTTACTTCATTACCAAATTATTCTAATTTAACTTAATTTTTTTTCTTCTCATATCTAAAACTTAACTTCATGATGATAACGTTCCCTCCTTCAGTTCTAAGTCTAAAGTTCCCACAAGGTGCATAACTCCACGTTCACCACCCCTAAATAGCCAATCAAAACCCGTCCTGACTCTCGCCACCTCACTCACCCCTACTCTCCAACAGCTACTATAAAAGTTCCTCCAGCATTTTTCCAGTCCACTTCGAAGATGACCATGGCAGTAAATGATCGCAACGAGGAAGCACTACAGCCATGACCGGGGATAAGCCCCTGCCGGGGCTAGGTGCCCCAAGAAATCAACTACCGTAGTGAGTGAGTTAGTTGAGAGTTTGCTCTGAAATAAAAAGCGTCTCGCTGATCTAGAGGATTTGTTATTAGTGAGCTGTGTTTGCGTTTGCTGTTAATGCCGTGTTATTGAGCTCGCTGTTGCTGTGCTATACTATAGCTGTTTTGCAAACTGTGTTTATTGTGCGTAAGACTTGCATTTACGCTGTAAGTGATTGATTATTGCTGGATTATATTTTCTGACATTGTTACTCTATCAATTATCCTGTGCATAACTGTAAATAGCTGTAAATAAATTTGTTTGTGCTGTCCTCAAATAAAGTCCATTCAATCCGAACCCGCTAAGCTAAAAAAAAACAAAAAACGTAACAATATTGTTACAAACCTGTAATTTTGTTTCCCAGCCCGAAAAGTGTCGTCGTCAGAAAGACTGTTTTATGATGAGTCCTGTTGCTAGCTGAGCTGGTTAATGATGTCAAGCTCAGGTGATAAATTTGACGTTTTTGGCGTGGGTTGGATAATGCACAATGTATAATGCTGCAAACTTCGAGTAAGCACCTGTTTGTGCCAGAAGGCTCTCGGCCAGCCTTTTGAGAACTATGAAAGGCTTAAAGACTCAAACTGCGCTGTGTGTGAATTGAATGGAGTCGGAAGCGTAGTTGGAGTGGAAGACAAACGACGAGTCTTCGAGAGGATAACGAAGCAACGATGGAGTGCCAGCGTTGTGTGTAATTCGAGTGAGTGCTGAACTGCTCTCTGCTGAGCCCTGTTGTCTACTGGGGAATCAGGGACGTATAGTGTGTGGTAGTGAGTCGGCAGCTAAAGTGAGGAAACAGATAAGTTCAGCCGCTTGGAGAGAACGTAAAGCGAAGTTCTGAGGACACCCTTTTCCGCTGGATTCTGTCTGTGCTTTGAGTTCTGTGGTCCATTACTACTTGTGTGCTACTGTCTGCTTGAGTGGGCTGCTGTGAGCTGTCCTGTGTTCGTCTCTGCTGTATATATGTCTTCTGTGTATTTGTCGTCTTTGTGTTGGTGTCTTCGAGTAAATAAAGTTATTTTTTTTCTACTGAGGCCTGCTGATTGTATCTTTACAACATACACCCACTATAAAAACAAACCATCCACAAGTAATTGTTCGTAGCAATATGATGAATGCGTTATGCGAAATTTAAAATAAAAAAAAAACTCACTGAATAGTTAGAATTAAAGTATTTTTTCAGAACACGTTTTCGTAAAGAACCTGAATGTATAAAGTTGCAATTCTTATGAACAAAAAACAAGTATTTTCTTCATTTTCTAAAATTTTCATTCGCTTACTTATTTCTATTATAATTTATTTATTTTTGAAATTTGAAATTACAGTTTCATGCATTCTGTTTATAAGGTTCTACATAGTTTTGATTTTTAAAAAATTGCACAGCAACAATTCCTTAAAGATCAAAAATATTTCAAATTTTTTTATACAAGGTGGCCAGAAATAAAACACCCCTACTCTGACCTCCATGGATATCGAACTACTCAGTGTAAAGGCTCAAAATTTTGTACACATACTATTCAAAATATGGGGAAACGGATTTCACGAAAAAAAAATTAGTTCCTGAAATCACCGATAGGTGGCGCTGCACAACTGGAACTATGATCAAAAGACACAAATAATAATAAAAATTAAAATGTTTATGCGGAATGGAATGCTTCCTTTTTAATTTTTCTGCCCCTTATGGAAAATAAAAATAGTAAAGAAGCTAGAACTCCCGTTGTAACTGCAATTTCATACTGTAACCAGAAAAATTTGCATAAAGCATGGTTAGAAGCCATGTTAAAAGGTGGGGAATGTCATTCTTATTAGTGATGGCTGTCACGCTGCCAGAACGCGCTTTGCTTGTGAAGTTGTTTTACGAGAATAAAGGAAATGCTCCAGCAGCACTTCGAGAGTTTCGCCGACTTAAGGATTTGCGTAAGGGACCATTGCTTCCACAAGCTCTCAGGAGAATGATCGCTCGATTCGAGGAAACTGGACATCTTGGAGTTCAGCCTGGTCGAGGACGCAAACCGGTTCGTTCAGATGTCGTTGAAGATGTTGCCACCGGTATTGTTGAACAGTCAATGGATACTGTTTTAGGCTGCAGTAGTGCACGTGCAGTGTCACGACACTTGGGTGTTCCCTATAGCACAGTGTGGAACGTACTCAGAAAAATGGTGCATTGTTTCCCGTACAAAATCCGCCCTAATCAACAATTGCTGGCCACAGACAGGGAGATGCGACTGACCTTTGCATTGACATTTCTTGCTAGAGTTGAAGTGGATGCATCGTGGCCGTGGCAGATTCTGTGGAGCGATGAGGCCCATTTCCACCTCAGTGGAACAGTGAACACCCATAACTGTCGCATATGGGACACGACAAACCCCCGTACCTTCCAAGAGATTCCACTCCACTCACCGAAAGTTACAGTCTGGTGTGGATTCACAGCCACATTCATCCTTGGACCGTTCTTTTTCGAAGAGGTTACTTCCAATGGCCTTGAGACATGTACCGTGACGGCCAACAGGTACAAAAGGATGCTCGAAACATTTGTTGTACCCCATTTGCAGCAGCGCCAATGCCTTGACACCATTACTTTTATGCAAGATGGAGCACCTCCACACATTGGACTCCCTGTGCAACAGTTTCTTCGCCAACATTTCACCACTGACAGAATAATCAGTCGCGCGTTTCCGACAACTTGGCCATCTCGTTCACCGGATCTTAATCCGTGTGATTTTTGGCTTTGGGGACACTTAAAAAACCTTGTTTATCGAGAACGTCTGATAACCTTGGCAGATTTGAAAGAGAGTATCAGTCTGCATGTGAGAAGCATCTCAGATGACCAGTTACGATCCGCAGTTGAACAAGCTGTCCACAGACTTCACATTTTACATCTTCAGGAAGGGAACCATATTGAGCAGCATTCCCTGCATCGATAACGTCCTTGTTTCATGTATGCTTGGTACTTTCAAATAAAATGTGTTTAAAACGTGTTTTTGTGTCTTTTCAGCATACGTCCAGTGGTACAGCGCCACCTATCGG
Organism: Argiope argentata; assembly: GCA_026289955.1. NCBI lineage: Eukaryota > Metazoa > Arthropoda > Arachnida > Araneae > Araneidae > Argiope > Argiope argentata. The sequence goes on along the minus strand of JAOUZG010014855.1, from coordinate 1,097,393 downwards.
TGATTTCTGGAACTAAATTTTTTTTTCGTGAAATCCGTTTCCCCATTTTTTGAATAGTTTGTCCACAAATTTTCAAGCCTTTACACTGAGTAGTTCGATATCCAGGGAGGTCAGAGTAGGGGTGTTTTATTTCTGGCCACCCGGTATATAGTAAATCGGAATCAGAAATAAAACAAAAAAATCCTACCATCTTTGTTTGATTAGTTACACATCGATTTTGATACAAAATTTAATCAGAATGTGTCTTAATATAATACCTTACATTTAACTATTATATTTTTCGAAGCTATTAAATTTAGTATTTTTTGTAGAATACAGCATGGCATTACTGTAGGGTCAGTTTAAAAAAAAAGATACAGATATTCTTGCCACTGATGACTGTAAAAAAATAAAAATACTTAGTTGATAATTATATGCAAATATTGAAATTAAATGCTAATATGACTTTTGAAATATTGATTAAATTTTTTTGTTTTTAGTTAATTTATCCCTCGCAAATAATATAAAAAGTAGTAACTCTAAAATTACCTGCTACGCTTGCAATATTGACCACTCGCCCCCTGGACTGCCTGAGGAGAGGTAAGAAAGCTTTGGTCGCTCTGACTGGACCAATAGCATTGACCTCCATAGTATCCTTAAAATCTTGAATACTACTAAGCTCTGTTAAAAATCCTTTTTGAATTCCAGCATTATTAATGATGGCCCACAACTCTAGAAAAACAAATCGTTATCTCTGAATAAAAATTAGACAATAACAATAAGTATTTTAACTAATGTTAACAATCATGAGCCAGCATATAAAAATTATCTTTTAACGATCAATTACTAAAACCTTAATTTAAAATATGACGGTATTCAATCTTTTTCTTATTGAGACAAATTTCAGATCTTCAGATACCCCGAAGGTCGCATAATTTCTGACAGTAAGTCCTTTCAGCGGTTGCGCGAAAGTAATGGCGGCATTCCGACTAAGCAGAAGATATAACCTTCTGGAATTGCTGGCCTGAAAGACGGCCGCAGATTCAAATAATTTTTTTTATTTATTTTCTTAGTTGCTCTGTAGATAAGTTTGTAATAATTACAAATTTTAAGCATCAAAATATTAGAATAACATTAACATTTTATGAGGTGCTATTGGTCAGATTATTAAATGTCTCTTTGTGTTCACTCAGTAATTGTTAACACCAAGTGACTGCTTCAATGGTATTGTATAGGAATGTAGATGCTAGGTAGTCTGGAGTGCCGATAAATAAATAAATATCAAAATATTTTTACTGAGTTAATAAAAGAAAGAAAGAAAGATGAACCTAATAAAAAATTTTGATATGTTAAAAATGTTTTGAAAAGTTAAAAAAATAACCATTATTGTAAAAAACCCTTTTTGCGTGGGATTTCTTTAGCGTGAGCGGTAGAAACAGTGATCACTTCCCAAACTTTTACTCACATGTTGATACGAGACACAGCACAAAAATAAAACAACAATACGAAGGGGAAAAAGAACACTATCAGAGCACCCTTCAGCTCCTCGGTCTAAAGCCTAGTTCCAACGACCGTCGAATTTTCAGGCGGGCCATGCCGGGGCCTCCGAGAGAAGCGTTATCTCTCCTATAACTCTTATCGCTGTCTTTTCGGAGGCCCCGGCCATGCATTCCCCCATTTTACCCTTCTTGTGGTTCCTTTGGTCGTTGAAACTAGGCTTTAAGCCGACATCTCTTTTCCCTCTCTCTTCTTCCTCCCCGTAAGGCAAAAGGGGTTGCGCCCAAGTTGGCGGGTCTTGAAAATATATTCTCATAATGTAACTGTTTCATGCCTTCCATTGCTCTAAAATTTTGTTATTGATAATGTATTCGGTTTATTCTTGCATCGGGTATGCTTCATACGGCATGTTATTCAATTTAAATGTGTTGCTGTGCTATCATCGAAGAACCTTCTTTAAAATCTTCAGCACCTTATCTGGTGTTTCTTCTAAATTCACCAGAAAGCACTTTTACTTTGCCGCAATGTAAATGAATTCATAGATATTTGTAACAGGAAATACATGTGTAGTACAAGGGGAATGCATACACATAATGTCTCAAAAGAAATTCGTCTCTCGTAGTAAAACGTGCTAAATAAATGAAGGCATTGCAAATGGAAGAATATGATACAGAAATTAGAATTAATTTAATGATTAAATGAATAATAAATCTTATGAATAAATATGAATGCATACTAAATCCCTACTTGGTAATTCACTATTACTGGATTCCACAGGTTTGATTATTTTCTCCGATTATTGCGATATAATATAGAAACGAAAATAAAATACAATAGCTGTTGTGGAGGCCGATGATCGCTCCACAAATGAGAATGAGAACAAATTGAGAATTGAACTCTTAATTGCGGTGTTGCTAATTGATGATAAACTAAGGAATTGCGATGCTTCTATGCGGTTTATTTTCCATAGAAGGGGTTTGAATAACCCCGCTACCAACTGTATGCCTCGCGTTCCAAGTTCCTATTGGGCCGGATATGACCCGCGGAATCACCAAAAAAGAGCAGCCCTAGAAAAGGGGCTCGCCAGCTTGGTACGTTGGTAGCAAAGTACTGAACAATAGCTTATATCTAATTTTAAAATGTGTACAGCTTAAATACCCTTATCTATAATATTGCTCGTCGACAATAGAAAAGCGAACTTTGCGATAAATAATATCAGAAAATCAAATTTCTTAGACGCGTTTCTCATAATTGATAGAAACCAAAAGTTGGCAGAGAACTGCGATTGCCGTCACAAAATCTCATACAAAATTTGATATGTTTGGGAGGGAGTTATGTTCGAATTATGTGAAGCTGAATCTGTCAAAGAACTCCTATTGACAATTTCCAATTTATAAGCTGATATTTATAAAAGTTTATTGTTAATTGTAAGAATGTCTCAGTTTCATTTATTTAACAAAAGTCAAAGAAATGGGATTATGTCATTTGCGCTCAGTCGCATTAGCGCTAACCCATTAGAGGGTGTCATTTGCGCTCACATGGTAGGTTTACTGGGATGTAATCACCTTTGGCAGGAAAACTTGGCGTGCATCTAGAGGGGCTGTAAAGAATGCACGTTTCTCGTATTGATTAGATTAATTGAGATAATCAATGGTCCTTATCTTCGTAATAGTCGGGGTTTTTTTCTCACGGTAAAACTGATAAATTTTTTTAAAAAACACTAGGAACATTTTTGAAATTTCATTTTAGATTAGGTGTTCGTTGTATTTGCTTTTTCCCCCCTGCGTTATTTTGCCCCGATTTTAAATATGAATAACAATATTGAAGCTTTCGAAACATCAAAAGGAAAACCATGAGTAGTTTATAATGGATATTTTCAAAATAGCATAAATAAGAAAAATTTATCACATTTTAATCACCTAAATAGAATTTCACCTTTCTAAGAAATACACCTTAAAGTAGAATAAAACATAGTTTATTAAAAAGTTTCCATCGATTCAATTAAAGAAAATGGTTCCTCAAAATACATCGCTAATCTCTTTAAGCCCAATAATACAAAATACGTTTTGTTTTCAGAGTTCTTATTAAAATATAAAATCTAAACTCAACTTTGGTATTTTATGAACTGTAGCATTTCTTTTTTTATCCGTTTTTTTCTCAAGATACAGAAGCACACATATTGTTTGGTGTCTTTTTATATAAGTTATAATCTTCTTTGCTTTAGTTTTTTCCAACTCCCATAAATGATAATGATTATAACTGCTTTCTGAGATTAAAGATAGACCTCTTGATCTGTAAATCAAATTCAGGAAATAATTTTAATTTTAATTTTAGCCACTTTGGGGGATCCTGCCCCCCCCCACCACAAAAAAAGAGAATAATTTAACATTATTAATTTCAAGCTGTTTAAATTATATTTCTGCTTCACTAAAGCCTATAACACATTTATAACCTTTCAATAAATTATATTAAAAAATAGCCATGGAATTGTATTAATTAAAGGGCTTAAAAATTTGTTCCAAATTATCACCTTCGACACCTATACAGAATTGCATTTTCTTAATAATACTTGGGCATATGTGATGGAGTTCATGTGATATAAGGACTTACTTTTTGAATTAATCAGCCAAGATTTATCAATTATCCACTGATAAAGTTAATTCCTTTCTTAGTTCCGATATAATGTCATTAAAAATTAACTGAATTTATCGGTACCATACCGTATGCTTTTGTTGAAAATGGGACCAACTAAAGAGCTTTTAAAAACAAATATGCAGAATATGAACAGAAAACTGCAAGTGATGAAGGATTTCTTGCAAGAAGAATTGTTTTCACTTTCCTAAACGTTACAATTTTGCTAAACGTGAAAATAACGCTTCTATCTAGATCAAAGCAACATTTGTCTTTCCAAACAACATTTTTCGGAAAAGGAAGATTTAATTTTGCTTAAGAAAGGGTCTATTTGTTGGATTTAAGACGCCGATCTTGTATTCTGTATGAACATACCAACTATTAAAGTTGAAACATTCTGTACACAGTGAATTTGGGAATGCTGAGCCTTGGATTGACTGTTTCTAATCTAGCAAAACAGTAACCCAAAAAAATAGAGAAAAATGTTAATTTTTTTCATCATATATATGACATTTTACTCTCCCTAGTTCTGCCCGGTTGAAGTAAGGATTTTACTAATTTCAACCACTAAGCCTATTAAAATGTAGGGGACTAAAATTTTGTAATTGGAAGTATGTCTGGAAGCAGCGTTTAAAAAAAGAAAAAAACTTATTCCTAAGTGCAACGATGTAATGCCTTTTAGAAAAAACGATGACTTCAGAAACCTTACTGATATAAGCTATGAAATTAGTCAAATCTTACGCCTTAATATTTAAAGATTAATTATTGTAATTTCAATTTCAGTTACAATAAAGGTTCAATTTACATGAATCTATACTTTTGGCAAGAAATTCATGAAAAAAAAGAACGAATAAAATATAAAGTAACATATTTAATTTCTAGCTTTCTTTCATGCTTAGATCTAGGGTAAAATGAAAATTGGTATTAAATGACTTTTAGCGCTTTTAAGAAAATTAAAAAGAAATTTACTACTTTATTACCTTCGAATAAAACTTTAGCACATGATGCTGTATCTGAGAAATAAGCGTTTTAATGTAGTATGTTTAGATGCTGTATTTAGATATCGTTTGTGGTACATTAGATTATATATAGTTAAATCTGACAGTAAATGAGCTAGGAAATGAAGTAATGTATTTCAGATTTGAAGGAATTTCAGTAATTATCGACACTTTCGATTTGGAAATATGTTTTTTGCCCTGAAAATTAAACATCAACTGTTTTTATTCTTGAAATTTTAAATATGATTTTCATAATTTATTTTAGCCTAAGAACTTATTATTTTGCAAAAAAAGATAACTTATTTGAACAGCTTTAACGTAAATATTACATTAGCTCATTTCAAATATCCATTTGTAGAATATATATACATACAAGCATACATACATATTGAAAGAACTAAACATTATTGATATCCATTTATATTTGAATTTTAAAAAAATTATGTATTTTTTTCATTTTGTTAAATAAAATTAAACTTTAAGACATATAAAGATTAAATCCTCCTAAAACTAAAAATTATAATTCACTTTAATAGATTAAATTTGTATTTTGTGCATCAAAATTATAATTTTTATAAATGTCTTCAGTGTAGGAAAATTATAAACATATTCCTTCATAATAAATTTTTAACGCAAATTTCGCCCATTCTGCATATTACTTTTATCAATCGTTTGAAACGCGGAAGCGGTCATTAGCATTTTTTCTCACGACAGCCTTTTAACGTTATCAGAGATATGGAGTATCATTCTCACTCTGACGGTAATTGATTACCATATGGTGCACATTGTAAAATCGACAAATTTTACATACAAAGATAAAAGTTATAATGTGGCGTCCTTTTTAAGGCTTGAGCGCAAATGACACCCTCTAATGAGTTAGCGCTAATGAGACTGAGCGCAAGTGACACAGAACCAAAGAAATAAATCTTGAAATTGCTTTGCGAACTGTGCTAATCTATAAGTGTCGATTTGACATTCCATTTCACCACTAAGATCTTGTTACTTCAATTAGCTAAATTTGTATGGTGAAACACTGTTGGCTCCCAATGTTAAAAATCAAGTTTAACTGCCGTTTTATTATTCATGAGAGACCATCTGGTATTTGACATCACATGCGCCCTGCATTGGCAGAACGCTACAAATTAAAATCTTTCATAAGTTGAAAAGCAGCACGTTACATAAAGATCGTAAATGGATTGAGGCGTATATTGATATTACTAAATCAGCCAATCAATGCTGCAAAATCTATTTTCATCTACAGAGGTTCGCATTTTTATATGCGTATCATTATGCTTGTGCACGCGGGATAGGTTTCCCTGTCTTAACCTTATTCGAAATCTCGTAAAGTTATACCTTGTACTACAAAAATGTGGAGACAAACAAATAACCTCATAGGAGACAAACAAATAACCCTGACATTCAACGGCGCATATTTTTATCGGACAATTTTGGCTTTTTTAAAAGCAGTCTTGATTCTCCTTTAGTCGACACTTCATCGCGGATTTCGTACGGATTGTTTGAAAATCCGTTCATATCTATCTGTGGTAATCGGCTAGTTCATTTCCCAGCTAAGAATCAGAATTTTGTATCTTAAAAAAATAACTTTAATCTCATGCATGGGGAAGAGGTGGGGATGGTATGACGAAGACATTATAAAATCGTTTTTTCAACATTCAGGTTTAAAACGTATCATTTTGTACCTGGTAATACTGCCAAATTATTGTGTTCTGATGTCCACTCGAAATTTCTTTTTATTAGCCACTGGAATTGGAATAAAAGTGTAAAAATGTAAATAAATGCGTATCGATTTAGTTTTAAAATCAAATAATTTGAAAAAAGAAATTTTTTCAGGACACAGCAATAATTGTTGAAAGTATCCACTAGAAGAACCAAATAAAAATTTTAAAATATTCACTAAGAGCGAGAATTCTATTACCTGATTTGCGTGGTTTTTAAAATTCTGTCTCTCAATTTTTTCTTTTCAATCAAAGTCCCAAGCCAATCGCATTTTCATAAAAATTTGGACTTGTGAGATTTTAAAACCAAATAGATTTATTTTCTTACCAGAAGTACCCAAATTGTCCTTTATGAACTGGACAGCTGCTTTGACGCTGTCGTCGTTGGTCACATCGATCTGTAGTATTTGCAACCGCTTCGAGCAGGTCTCCTTCAGCTCCTCCGCGCCGGATCCACTGGTATCCAGGCAGCCGGCAAAGACGTGGAAACCGCGGGAGTCCAACTGTTTAGCAACAGCATGACCGAATCCGCTGTCACAACCTGCAATTGAGCAATTTAATAAAAACTGCATCTGGTATCATTCCTTTACGAATGCACTAATTTTTTAAGTTTGATTATTTTTCTAAGTTTTTAGCCTTTAACATATTTTTCAGTATTATAAATGTTATGGACCCTTGTATTATTCCTAAACAACCAGAAGATGCTCTCGGTATAGATTCAAAATTTATGAAAATAAACTGATTAATTGATATGGAAGTTCAGAATACATTAAAATAGTATATTGATATCGATAATATGTACAAACATCTCTGACATTGGGAAGTGAATGGACAATCCAAAATATATCTTTGAATAAGCTTAATTAAATAAAAGAATGTAATAAACATTATTTAATTAGATGCTTGATGTGTAAAAATATTGAAATGACCAAAACATATAAATATATAGTAAAACAGATAAGAATCTGTTTAATTATACTTGACAAACTAGTAGCATGGTATTTATGTGCTTTGTAATTAATATAATTTGTATTCTTCGTAAATTTATTTGGAGATTAAACCAACAGCAAGCGACCCTAGGCAGTTATTTAGTTCTGCCTAATCGGAAATTCGCCATTTTTCATCTTGGTTCACCGCATTCGTAAATATGTTTTTAAGAAACATTGATGTACAGCTTTCAATACTAATCAAGACTATTTGAAATTAGTATTCATAAACAGTTTTGTAAATGTATAAAACCTCAGACCTTTCAAGGTATCGTCATTTTCACCTCAATAATTTCCTCCCTAAACACATTATACTGTCAGGTGAGAGTGTTAGTTCATGAACGATTTCAGAAAACTTCAAGAAAGAACTGTTTATCACAAAGAACAGTTTAACAAATATCTGATTTTAAAATGAACAAATCATATCACAACCACAGAAAGCGTAGATGAATAAAAGTATATTTTTCGTGTTCTGTGAATATTTGAAACTGTTGGCAAAAAAATAGGATGAATTTCCTTTTATAGATTTCAAGAAAAAAATATATTGCTAAATGGTAAATCTTCTGCTGTTAATAGGATAAGGGAGTCATATCTTCTGCAGCTATTAATATCATACAACAATAGCATAGGATCTTGAATGAGATGAAGCATTAAGTATTTTAAGCACAATAATGTTGTGATCCAATCTTCTTTTTTCAGCTGTTACATATCAAGTAACTGGCAGTAAAGGATTAGTTATTTACTTAAGAAATATCAAATTTCTTTATTACTGATCGATTTAAATGGTCGCGCATCTCTTTTTATATTGCGAATAAAACTCTGTATCTCTCTGAAACTTTCACCCGCTTTTGAAATTGCAGTTTATCTATGAAAAGATTAATAATTTTTTTCCATTATTTACAGAACTTCAACTTTGCTATAGATTTTTTTATTACTATACTGTTTTGCATCTTTAAAGATTTTAATAACTTGCTCTGTTGCGTCACGATCAAACTCCGTGAGAGGTAAGTTTCTCTTTTCGGAAGTGACAACAAGAAGTGAAAGAGAATTTTTGTAAATATGGCGAAGGAGAAGCGTTGAATATTTGTGCTGTGCTGTTTTGGTTTAAATATATGTTATTGTTTGTTTCTTCAGCGTTGTCATCAATCAACAAAACTGCCTACATTTATTTTCTAAGTCAATCCTAATAGGAACTACATTGTTGGCGCCCCCGGGTGGACAGGTTTCGTTTTGAAGATTGATAACGGTAAGAAATTTGAATTTCCATTTTGTAGTTGTTGATACCTTGAATATAGACATTTATGTTAAATTCACTAATTAAGTAAGATAGTAAAGATAGAAATTATTAAACGAAATAAAACAGTACAGCCGGCTTCTTTTACGAAAGCATATACTAAGTTAGAGAATATGCTGATTAATGGAAATGCTAAAGCCGAAGAAATTGAAATGTGTTTACATTTGCTAAAGCAAAAAACGGACTCTTTAGAGTTAACGCAAAATCATTACTTAGATGCTTTAACAGATGAAACAGAATTCCAAACTGAATTTAATACTGTAGAAGATAATAGAGAAAAGGATTTGAGAATAGAATTAAAGTCTAAACGAGTATTAGAGAACATTAAGAAGAAACACAATAATGAGAAAGTAGCAATTCTGGCGATAATTATCATTTAGCTGAGTGCGAGAATTCGTATAAAACGGTTTCCCCAAGTCCTCCTGAAATTGAACTGTATAAATTTGGCGGTGAATTGAGAGATTGGCTAACCTTCTGGAATCAGTTTAAAAATATGCACAAAAACAAAAATTTGACGGATTGTGATAAATTTCATTACTTAATTCAGTCGACAAAAATTAAGTCAGAAGCTAGAGAGCTTGTTGAATCTTTTCCTATTACTAATGAATCCTTGACGATAGAAAGCTTAACTGAAAGATATGAAAGAAAAGAATTATTAATTGATTTTTATGTACGAGAATTATTAAAACTGGTTTTAAATAATACTACTAAAAAGAAAAAAGATTCTCTAAGTGGTTTTTATAATGAATTTTCTACTCAACTTCGAGCTCTAAGTTAGTTTAAGCGTAACTACGGATCAGTGCGGTATAATATTATATCCGTTAGTTGAAATTTCGTTACCGGCCCATATATTGCGATCATTTGAAAGGCAAAGAAAAAAATAATGAATCTGAACAGTGTGTGTCAACACTTAAAGCTATAGTTTCATTTCTGAAGAGCGAAGTGCAATCAGAAGAAAAAATAAAATTAAGTAGATCGGAAATATTTCCCTCTGAGCGGGAATGTAAACACTTAGCAGAGGACCGACGCTCGCTCCCATCTGCTGCTGAATCATTCATTCAAGAATCAAAGGGAGCATGTGAGTTTTGTTTAAAGGATCATGCAACTCGCTTTTGTAAAAAGGCGTTTTTCATTCCATTAGAAGAAAAGATCGCAATAATAAAAAATAAAAGATTATGCTGAGTCTGCTTGACAAAGGGTCACTTTGCTTCTAAATGTCGATCTGCAATAACATGTCAATTGTGCTCTAAAAAACATTTAAAGTTTATGTGCTTAAATGTTGGGAATAATAAGTCTGATTCATGAAAACGAAAAGTAAATGACAAAAATATCAATGAAAAATTAGTTCATTCCCAAGCAACAAATGAAGTTATTTTACAAACTCTTGTTGTAAATGTACATGGCCTCAAAAACAACGTCAGGATAGAGCGAATATTGTTACACGATCACAAAAATCATATACTTTGAAATCTGCTGCTGAAAATTTTGGTTTTGATTTGTAAAGAGGAAAAGAATTTTGCCATTCCTTATATTTGGCGGCACAAAAACAAGGATGTATAAACACAATTGCTATAAAATTTACTTGCGTAGTCTTGATGGTAATTATACTTGCAAATTAGATGCTTTAGATCTTGATATAATTTGTAATGATATTCCTTGTATAAAATATGGTTCTTGGATACATGAATAGAAAACTAAAAAAATTGTTCTTAACATATATTTATGAAAAAGCAAGTCCCATTGAGATCCTTTTAGGTGCAGACGTTACCGGTAAATTAATTTCTGACCAACGAGAACCGTTAGAAACAGGCTTAGTTGTATTGGAAACCAAGTTAGGTTGGACTCTAATGGGTGAAAAACCCCATTATAATGACAAAAGAGGTGCGTGCATGAACATCATAAACATGTTACCTCATGCGGATGTTCTTGTTTCTTCACTTTGGGAATTGAAACTACTCGGCATACGGAACCCTATTGAGCAAAATTCAAAAGAAGAAAAGGAGGAAGCTGTTATGGTTCATTTTCAAGAATCAATTCGACAAAAAGAAGGTGGAAAATACGTAGTCCATATGTCTTGGAAAGTGGACCATGTCTTTCTAACAGACAACTATGAGTTGTGCCTGAAAAGACTTGAATATACTACCAAAAAGTTGAAAAATATCGGTTTTAGAGAAAAGTATAATGAAGTCTTTAGAGAATGGCTAGAAGAAGGGGTTATTGAGGAAGTTCCTGGTAAAGGGTTACCTATTGGCACGCATTACCTTCCACACCGACCCGTCATCAAAGAAACATCCACAACATCTTCGATGAAGATAAAACCGGCCTTCGATGCCTCTTCTAAGATCCATAACCATCCGTCACCAAACGACTGTTTGGAGACTGGAAGTAATTTATTTGAAACAATTCCTTCTATTTTGACTAGATTTAGACTGAAAGCAATTGGTGTAATTTCAGACATCAGAAGGACTTTTCTGCAAATATCCTTACATGAGAAAGATCGAGACTTTGTTCGATTTCTTTGGTATGACGATGAGGGTAATATACGATCTTTCCGGCATGCTCGAGTTGTCTTTGGAATCACTTGCAGCCCTTTTCTGTTAATGGCGGTTATTAATTACCATTTATCAAAAGACGTTATAAAAGAACGTTACTCTGAAGAATTTCTTAAAAAATTGAAAGATAGTTTCTATGTTGATAATTGCGTGACTAGCGTACGAAGTAATGCTGAACAAGAAACATTCATCGAATCGGCAACTAATGTAATGAAAGAAGGAATGTTTGATCTCAGAGGATGGGAAAGTTCTGTCATTCCTGCATCTTCAGAAAATACAACGTCACCAGTGTTAGGATTAATTTGGGACAAAAATTTAGATTCATTAGAATAGATTCAAAATCCTTGAAATTTGACGAAAGAGAAAAAATAATTAAAAGAAAAATACTTTCAATGGTTAGTCGAATATTTGATCCAATAGGTTTCCTTACCCCGATTATGATTCAACTTAAGATTTTGCTGCAGACCACTTGGAAAACTAAGGAATCATGGGATGATGAAGTAAATGAGGAAATAAAGAAGAAATATTTAAAATGGGGATAGCAACTGAAATACTTCAAAAATATAAAAATTCCAAGATAGTTAGGCGTGAGGGAGGAATCTGCTTTAAGTATCCATACTTTTGTCGATGCCAGTAAGACAGCTTATGCAGCATGCATTTTCTTAAGAAGGAAATCCAGTATAGGCTCAGTGACTGTCCACTTATTTCAAGCCAGATCCCGAATAACTCTAATGAAGACTATTACTATACCACGCCTTGAATTAATGGCCTCTACCATTGGTGATAGGCTGTTTAGTTCTGTGAAACAAGCTCTGAAACTTACGAACCTCAATACTTACTTTTGGACCCATTCTTCCACAGTTCTTACATGGATAACTCGTCGAGAAGAGTGGTCGGTATTCGTTGCCAAAAGAATAAGTGAAATTAGAAAATTGACACATTCGGAATATTGTTTTCATATTTCAACTGACGAGAATCCAGCAGATATTTTATCAAGAGCTTGTAGACCTAGACAACTCCAGCAACGCAAATGGTGGCAAGGACCAGTCTGGTTAAAGAATTAGATGGAGAAGTGGCCAATGTTAGCTGTAAATATTTATGAGAAAGAAGTAGAGATGGAGAAACGAAAATTAGTCATCTCTGCTGATAACACAGAGTTAGAGTCAATTTCATTACAGTTGGCCAGAAGATTTTCTGAATTTTCAAAAGTTGTTAGGGTCATGGTTTGGATACTACGTTTTCAACCAAAGGCAAAAAAACTTAAGAAAATGTACAGAACTTCAAAACGAAGAATTTTTGAACGCACAAAAGATTATTTTTCGTGTAGTACAAAAGGAATGTTACTCTAACGAAGAAATACGAAAAAATTTGAAAGGTCTTCAAATATTTGAAGATGAACAAGGAATTTTACGATTAAAGTCCAGATTGATAAACGAGGAAGAATCGAAAGAATTTATTTCTTCAATAATTCTACCATCGAAACACTTAACTGTAAGACGATTTACCGCCCAAGAACATCTTGCTAACAAACATGCTGAAACATTAACTCTTCTGACTATTTTACTTGAAAGATTTTGGATAGTGAAAGAGAAAAAGACTGTCCGAAATGTTATCAAAGAATGCTTAACATGTAAAAGCAAATGGTGAAACATCTTGAGGTACCTTTTCCGCCTCTCCCAAAAGATTGAACGGAGTTGGCAGCAGTTTTTCAAGTATCGGGTGTTTACTTAGCTGGACCTCGGTTGACTAAATCTAAACAAAAGGTTTGGATAGTACTTTTTACTTGTGCCGTTTACGCCTGATCGGAATTTTAAAAGATCTTTTGAGAAAAAATCTTGGTCGCTCTTGTTTGTCTTATGAGAAATTGCAGTCTGTGAGAATTGCGAATCTGTCATGAACAGCAGATCATTAACTTATATATCCGAGGAACAAGAACTGAAAACATTGACCCCCTCAATGTTTCTTCAAGATCTTCCATTATTTCCCGATTCGGATCAAATTGAAAAAACTAATATTGTTTTGAGATGGAGATATATTCAGAAGGTTCGTGAAAATCTAAAACAAAGATTTAAAAGGGAGTATCTGGGTTTCCTTCGTTCTTCAGTTACCAAAAGAAAAGATAAAATAAATGTTGGTGACATAGGATACCGACATTTATTTTATCTAGGAAGAGGATAATAGGAAGAGTGCTGGAACTTTTCCAGGAAAAGATGGAATCATCAGACTTTTGAGACTGCGAACTGAAAAGGGAAATATACTAAGACCAATCCAACGATTGTACCCTTTGGAATTGACACCAAATCATGAGCAAGTAGCATCAGAAACTCTGAAGGTTCCGGAAGTGGTAACTAAATATCCTGAGCCTAATACAGACTCTAATGAAACAGTTCCCGTGACTCGCTCTGGACGAGAAATCAAATCAGTTAGAAGACTAGTTTTTTAAACTTCTAAACAAACTTTTGAACTTTCTATATTTGAATTCTAAAATATTGCTTCAAATCTACATTCTATTGTTTTGAAATATTTTTTTTTTTGCTATTCGTACCTCTTTGTTACCTGAAATTGTATGCCTGTATTATCTTTATATTTACTTTTTTTAGTTTTGTACCCCCAAACTCAAGGTGGAGAGAATGTTGCGTCACGATCAAACTCCGTGGGAGGTAAGTTTCTCTTTTCGGAAGTGGCAACAAGAAGTGAAAGAGAATTTTTGTAAATATGGCGAAGGAGAAGCGTTGAATGATTGTGCTGTGCTGTTTTGGTTTTAAATATATGTTATTGTTTGTTTCTTCAGCGTTGTCATCAATCAACAAAACTGCCTACATTTATTTTCTAAGTCAATCCTAATAGGAACTACATGCTCTATACATCATTTAGACTTTCAAGGGTCATCTTTCATGCTGAAAGATGCCAGTTCAAAAAGTTTTAATGTTTCCTCTACATAACCATGACCAAGAGGTAATCATGTTTCTAAAAATAAAGAGTTTTGTTTTAATTGAGATACCCACCAGCAATTCAATCAAATTCTCTTTCACTATCCCAGAGACAAAAAAATACTTGCAATGAGTAAAACATGAATTTTGAAAATGAATGAAAAACGTAAGATTCTATCATTCCGAAAATTCGGGAATTTTTATTGCCATAATATCCAAAATAACAATGAGTTACAAACATGTTATATTTTGATCATAAAGAACTTTGCATTTTCTATAAAACTATTTTTATTCTTAATTAATGATTCAATTTTCCTCATAAGTTTTGTATTGTTGATTTATTCCAAAAACTGAAGCTTTAAATTTTTCTAGACTAAGATAAGCTAATTTGGATGCAATATTTATATTTAAGGTTAAATCAAAATTAGTTGGGCATTTCATCATGGCTAATTCTTTATTTGGCAAGAAAATATTTACAGTAATTTGCATAACACTTTTTTGGAGACAATTGACATAAAATTCTCTTAGAGGGGCACAGAATTAGTTTTATCGACTGAAGATTTATTTTATATTTCTGACTCATTATGGAGAGTGATTAAAGAGTTTTGATTATTGGTCAGATGCCTTTAACCAGCTCATATGGAACTAATTGTTTTCAAATATTTCCTACCATAATTACCTTTCACAGAGTTTTCATACTTCAAATCTTTCATAAAAAGAATTATTTCGAGGAATTAAGTGTCGAATTGACGCTTTTGCATTAATGAACATTTCTAGAAAAATATGGCTGCGGATTCATTCTTTTGATAAATTATGTTCAGATAAAGCGATTTAGATAATTTTCACGGTTGAATGCAAAATTTCTATTCACTGACAATTCAATTTCTTCTCGTTGTTTTAGAAATGTTATGAATTGTTTACATATGACATTATCTTTCCTTTTTGATAAAATTTGAAATTCGTCCTGCATTTTTTAACCGATTCTACAATCCAATTAAGATATTTCGAAAAATACTTGAAGCAAATATATTTATTTATATTTCAGTATTTTCAAAGATTGCAAGAGTTTTTAATTGCAATTAATCATTTCATGATTTTTTTGCAACCATACATGCATATTCTTTTTTTAGAGCTGGTCAAGTATGTGTTTTTTTCTCAATTGAAACTCCGATTCAAATCCAATCAAGTTTACTTTCTCTTCTCAAGAGGCTCGCTCGTTGGGTATGCTCGTGCAAAGCAGCGACTTTTTCTCACGCTCACTCACCATCTCTCTCGCTCTGAAGCTGTACTCTGCACTGCTGGCAAAACGCCAATTCTAAGTGACTTATACTCATTTTTGATCACTACACTAGTGCCAATGCGCATGCTCGAACATAATTTTTATAAAATTAAATACTAACTATTTAGGAACCTAAATTAATTTATTTTATATCTCTATTTAAAAGCTTTGTATGGAAATGCAAGAATATTAAAATTATACTTTCATTTCATTCGAAAGACGGGATATCAATTAATTCCTGTGACTCAGCCAATTTATTATTCCATTAGCAATTTTCAACCAATTTCTATTTTCCCAATAATATAGAAAAAACTATTGAAATAGTTCACTTTAGTTCAGTTATATTAACGTCCCGTTGTAAAGCAACATCAGGGCTATTTTGGGACGGACCTCGTCATTTTGAACCTCGGGCAGATGACGAGGGTGACACTTGAGCTGGCACCTCCTCTCCATATCACACCGCACCAGGGGTAGACATTTGGCCATGACAGACTTAACGTGCAACTGACCCCCTTACAAGACGGTTCTTCGGTGGAATAGGGACTCGAACTTGATACCCTTTGACTCACGAGGTGATACCTTACCACCTGGCCACCACGGCCTTATTAATGAAATAAACAAAAATTGAATTTTTTTGTCTATTGAAATTACTAGTGATAATTTACTATTGTTAGTATTAGTTATATTTTCACGAGGATTTACATTATTCTAAATTGTCTTTAAAATGAGTCACCACAATTGTTTTCAGCATCTTCAATTCTAACGAATTTCCGCGCAATCCATTTATTTTTGCTGCAACTGGGATTCCCCTCCCCGTCCGTGTTATTTGTGTCGCTTGCAAAAGTTTCTATTCACGAAATACTTTCTTTCAAGAAAGTTTTAACATTATTTAATTTTAATATTGTGTGTGTGTGAGTGAGTGAGCCTACAAGAGCTACATGATAAAGATTCTGCGAAAGCAGACAACAAGCCTACATATTCGAGGAATTTGTCATGTTAATTAGAAATTTACCTTTTTAATTTTCTCGTACTCACAAATTACTGTCAAAAGGCCCTTTAATCATGAAAACATTCGATCTTTACATTTTGAAAAATCCTTGTTTCAGAAGTCTTTGATTCCGAAAAATGTGTTTTTGGACCCCTCCCACCCCGCTCCGTTCTTTGTTTGTAAATGTGATTATTCCAAAACTGAACATTCAAGTTGATGTAATTTGAGGTTTAGACTTCTCATAAAAAATTTTAAGTTTCTGATAAATTTTGAATGAAAACCGTCAAGTGAAATCCATCTGTGACCGTGATTCGAAAATGCAATCTGTTACGTATAAATAAAGTTAAAAATATAGATCAGTTTCAAATTTTGTGTTTAACTAATCTAGAAAAAAAATTATAAAATGGCTATCTGTACTGGATTGATGAAGCTTACTCAAATTGTGTCATTGTGTAAAGATAATACATTTTTACCTATTTACGTCAAAAATAATATGAGCATAGTTTAAGTCACTTTTTTCTCAATTTATTCCAAAAATAATATGAACATAGTTTAAAATGTCTTTTGCCATTCTAAATTCATATTTTTCAAGCCAGTATTTTAGATGACGAATAAAAAAGAAATTTTACATTCTTTGGATCACACTAGGAAAAGTTTTGTTCCAAAATGAAAAAAAGGCTGTCTTCTGATATTTAAACATCATAAAACTAGGTTTACCGTCTTTTGGTTTGTGTGCTCAAGTTCGAGCTGCTTTTTGATTTCAGTACAGAGTATAAAACTATTATATTAGTGAGGATAATTTTCTCCAATAGCATTCATTTCCACGACAGTAGTTTAATAAATTGTTTTTAAACATTTATAAGAAAATATAAAATATTTTTAATTATGGGAAGAAGTGATGATTTTAAAGCAGGACAAAACTTCACATTCAGAAAGTATTAATTAAAAATTTTAAAACATCTATTTTGGTTAAAGTATTATTATGATTTTTAAAAATTAATATATATTTACTTTTCCAAATTCGATATTTACTTTTTATAACGTTTCTTTTTAATAAATAAATACTAATAGGAATAAATATATAACAATGAGAAGCAAAATAAAAATTTTATTATCTTTAGGCTATAGGATAGCGCCAATATATGATTGCATGATTTTTCTTTAAAAAATGAAAGAAATTATAAGTGATAACAGCTTGAAATATAATAAGTAACATTTTGCTTATAATTGATCTTCTGTTTTAAATGATTATTTAGATCACTAATTATTATTCTTTAGCCATTTTTCCTTTTTATAAATTGCTTGTTATGTCATCCAGAGAAATTTAGTGAATATATGTTTGTCTATTTGAGTTTTTTTTTTAAATCTCAATTCATTATTTTAAATATTATCTTGTAATTTTTTTCCCTCTAAATTTCACGATCATAGTTTGGATCTCATATGGAATCAAAATTTAACTAAATGCAAGTTCTTAAGTCGAGTTATTCAATATATTTATATTATGTATTGCCATCGAGAACAAACAATCATATAATATTTCAAATCTTTAGAACAAGCAAGTAAAATTCAAAGCGAGTTCAATCATAAAATTTTCATCCTTTAAAACATAAGCAAATTAATTAAGTGAAAGCATGTATAAACATGTTCAAGTAATTAAAAGTAAAAGAATTAATTAAATAGAAAACTAAAAAGAAGATGCAGTTAATTGAATTAAAAAGACAACTCACCTGTTATGAAGATTGCTTTGTTATCTGGCTGTATTTTATCGCTCAAAAACTTTCTTTTTGTAAAAGAAAAAGTCAATTTCGCGACAATCGTGCACATAATGAAATTAGCTATACAATTGTAATAGCAAGTCATAAAACATGGTAGTATGAAATTCAAAATTTTCAAAGCCAAAGCTGTGCAGAGAAAGTGGGTAGTACCCACGAGAGCATATCTTCCGATCATAAGGATATTTTGAGAGGTCCTCGAAATGAAAAAAGTGAACTTCTCTTCCACAATCCACTGATGAGAGAGTTACGAAAATCCTGCTCAGCAGCGACGCCTCTATCGCAGCAGACTCTGACCTCACCGACTGCAGAGCATTCACTCTTATCGACAGATGACAACTTCCTCACTGATAGGGCGGGAGGTAGTTCGATATTCTTAATGCGAGTTCATCTGTCGAAAAGAAAATAGTTAGATCTTTGAAGTGACTTCGCTCACTACAGACAATGCTTTCATTTCGTTTCAAAAATTTGCAAAGTATGAAACTTGCCTGGAATACAGCTAGAATGAGTTATGTTTAACCTTGATTGTAGTTCATTACCAATCAGTAATTTCAGTCATTCTTGTTATTATACTTACAAATTTCAAGTATCGGTAACGATTAAAATTCTTAAAATTAAAAACCAGCTTCAAGGGTCTCCCCAAAACTTTCTCGCCTATTAACCTTTGGCATGAATTCAGCATTTTAACTGAATCTATCGTGTGATCCTTGGCGATGAGTCCTTGGCACGCGGTTAATAGCATCTGAAAATCAAATTTGCGTTTTAGAACATTTTTTCCCATCCGAATCGAAACGAAAAAATATAACACAGAATTATATTTGTGATAAACAAATCATTTACGGAAAAGCATCTAATCCAGTCATTGCGTTTTTGAGTTATCACGTTTATTATCACATTTCTGAAAATACAGATTGACAGACGACTAAACTCTTGTTGGATTGGGCTCGAAATTAGATAGGTAGATGCCGAATGATGATGTTTAATCTGTGGGCCGTATTTTATGGGTCTTCTTGTTCTCGTTGTCGTATTGAAGTGTATTTCGACAGCCTAACAGACAGGCTCTCTCTGAACGGATTGGGCACGAAATTCGATGTGAAAACCTCTACTTCACATTTCATCCTTCCCATTCCATGAGGGACGCTTCCGAACATGTGTTTTCTGAACTCAGTTCTCGAGCATGCAGTTTCGCCAAAATCTCGTGATCGAATTTTTCTACCTTTGCTACACTTTCTCTATGTTTCGCACAAGAGAGAGTCAACATAATATAGTTCATTTCCATTTGCAAATGACGAACAGCAGCCGATATAGCATAAGAAAAACCAATAAAAAGAATTAAAAGAAAATGAAATCTTCGATCTTAAATTTCAAGTTATTATTTGAGAACATTATTATTTTAAAGTGATTATTTGTCTCAAATAATTTAAATCATTAACCAATTTAAACCAGTTTAAACAGTCACCACTTCTCTATCGGTATATATATATATATATATATATATATATATATATATATATATAAGAGAGAGAGATGGGTGACAAAATAATACGAACACCCATGGAAAAGGCATTACCCATTTCAAAGGCACGCAACGCGCATGTCATTTTGCACTGCAGTCCGCCATCTAGCGGATTTGAAAGTTAAGGTCCTATAGGTGTTGCATGCAAGTTTCTCGAGTTATCGCAAGTTTTGAAAAACGCAATAATGACGGACCTGTCAGAGTTCGAAAAAAGCATGATTGTTGGAATGCAGTGTGTTGGTTGCTCGGTGACGGAAACAGCCATTTATTTGGGACATACAAGAAGTACTGCATCAGATGTTATGACAGCATACACGAAATTCGGGAATGGCGCGTCTGCCAAGCACAACAGTAGACGGAAAAGAAAGCTTACCGAGAGGGATAAAAGAGTCTTAACCCGCATAGTGGCCCGAAAGCGCAAGCATTCGCTATCCCAGATGACGTCTGAGATGAACTTCAGAACCCTATTTCAGCAAGAACCATCCGAAGGAAATTCCATGCTTCGAACATGTATGGAAGAGTTGCAATTCGCAAACCGTTGGTAGCAGCACGTCATGCTTTACAGCGACGTTAATGGTGTAAAACACACAGACACTGGACCCCACAACAATGGCAAAAAGTCATCTTGTCTGATGAATCCACGTTCTCCCTTTTTCAGCCCACCGGACGCGTTTATGTGTGGAGAACGCCCAAAGATGCATTTGCCCCTGAATGCATCGTGCCAACTGTGAAGCACGGGATTGGTTCCCTTATGGTATGGGGAGAGATATCTTGGCTTGGTGTTCCGCTTGTTACTCTGCATGGGAAGGTTACATCTGCCCACTATGTGGGTATCCTGAGGGATCAGGTTCATCCCTTTGTCCAGACTGTATTTCCTAGAGAATGCCCATTATATCAAGACGACAACGCTCCTATCCACACTGCTAAAATCGTGCAAGAATGGTTTGCAGAGCATGAGGGGGGGGGGAAGTAGGTAATCTTGCTTGGTCCTCTCCGTCACCTGATTCGGACATTTGTGGGGATGTCTGGAGCCAAAACTCCGTGCTCGATTCTTTCTACCATTTTCGATTTCGGCATTAGAGACAGATCTCCACGAAGAATGGCGTCACATCCCAATAGACGCTGTTCATGCCCTCTATGCGTCCATCCCGCGTCGCATGCAGTCGGTAATATAGTCAAAGGGGGGGGGGGGTCCAACCCGCTATTAATAAAGCTTTACTCTTCTTTCATAGATGTTCTTATTATTTTGTCATCCATCTGTATATATATATATATATATATATATATATATATATATATAATAAAGGTAAAATTTTTAAAAGAGGTATATAACAAATTACCAATTTTCATTATTAATTAGAAAAATACACAAATATATTAAGAGAGCGCGTATGCTGCTATTCCTAAAGACATAGTGGAACATAGATGAATAATAATAATAAATAAATAAATAAAACAGAAGAAACAAGAGAGAAAAATTATGTTAGTGAATAAAGGAGAAATCCGGCCTGATGACTTTCTCAAGGGTCACCATCAGGCAAGGATTCCAATAATTAGACTATTGTCTAAAAAATTAACTCTTTTATGACCCGAAAAATTCCAAATTTTAAAGTAAAAGAGAGGCATCAATTTTTAGCATATAAAAATAAATGACAATTCGGCAAAAGGACAATAATAGACAAAACTCACAAATTAAAATTCTAGAATGAAAAAAATATATGATAAAATACTAAAAACAATAAAAAATCAATATTAACAAAAGAACAAGTAAGAAAATAAGAAGCCTAGAACATACCCTTAAGAGAGAGATGTGCACCCAAGCAGTGCTAAAGAGCTAATGAAACAGACTGGAAGAGATTGAGGCTAGTGCAAATTACGAAGGAGATACAGGAAGAGAGCCGTCTGGGCCAATCGGAGAGTAGCTTAGGTCGTCAAAACACCCCCCCAGGACGAAGACCGAAGATTTAGTTAAGGAGTGCGTTGAAAATTCGATTTCGGGCTTTTTTAATTCTAAATATTTTAAGTTTTTATATGTTTACAATCTCATGGGTAAAAAGCAAACATGGGGAGACGATTATTAATATAATAAAGCTAATTGTGCTTTCCTATGATTTTTAGAAGAACGGGAAAGTCCTATTGAAATTGGATGTAAGTGTAGATTTTAACGCAGAAGCAAGTGCATAGCGGACCCCTGGGTATTGAAAAATTAACTTCTTTAAAAATTGTTAATTTACTGTAAAAATTCTGTGCCTTCTAGTGGGTTAGTCGAAGAGATCTGAACCTTCTTTAACTAAGATTTCAATATTACTTTTGGGATTTCTAAGCCTCAAATTCAATTATCGAAGTGTAAGAGAAAAGGTACTCTTACCTTGTCGTTCCGGGAATTTCTAGATGAGATAGAATCGAGGTATTCCAACGTGAATCAGAACACAACATCGAAAGCATTAGTCCAGGGTTTTCATTTTCATCCATTTTTTATTTGCTTGACGAGGACACAGGCACAGATAATTATTTACAAATATATACATATATCCTTTTAGTTGTAGGAATCATTCACATCGCCTACAACAATCTCTGAATCCGTTCTCACCCCGAATCCAACCAAAGCTACACAAAAACACTCAAAACGAAACTGAAACTCCCAGCTGTTACTGTGGGATCATGGGATTTTTCCCTGACGTCACCAGTACGCTTGCGCGAAAGTGTTACATCACGTTATGGGGAGGCCAGGAATTCCAACAATTACAGTAATTTCTTGGGAATTCATTATTGGCTAGATTTTTTTAAAAACCATCTGTAGCTTCTATATATGATCTTTTATTATTACAAATATTTTTAATTCTGTTAAATTGTGAAAAGATTATATTTGTGAAAAATTTTGATTTTAAATTAGAACTATAATTGCAAAGTTTTATTATTTTAAAATTGAATTCGTCTCTTTTGTCATATAAACCCACCAGTGTTTTACCGTTAGTAATTTTAATTTTCAAATCAAGATAATTAGCTTCGGTTAATTTTTCATTTGTTTTATTTAGAACTAGCCGCCTTTGGCGACCAGTCTTTTCGCCAATATTAATGCCGACTAAAGGGTTAAATCAATTTTTTTAAATAAAAGTTGGTCTCATAATAAGTTTTTCAGCAAAATATTTTTAAGCTTAATCATGTAATTCACTTATACTATTATGTAGGCCTTAAGCAGTCCTGATCTTTGAACTCCGCATCTCTCTCTGCTTTTCCATCAGTGCAGGTAAAATTCAGTTTTAAATTAAAGTAGAAATGATGGAAGTGCATTTAATATAAAGAAATGTTTACTCAATCCTAGCATGTCTTTAAATAAAACTAAGAACTAAAAGCAGAGTAGTAATACATTGAAGTTTTAAGTTCAATACAGAAATTGAAACATCCTAATTTTTTTATATAATTTATAAGATCTCAAGGAATTATTCAGTAAAAATTTCACGGGTTAATTGAAACCTTCAGTTTTCAATTTTATTTTTAAATGTATATAAATGCTCTCAATAGTAACATTTTTTTTTAGGTTTATAAACATATAAAAAAATTATGGTTTAAATTCCTTTGGTCTTATAGATTCATATTTGCAAAATATTATTAATATTTCAACTTCTAAATCAATAAATAAACATTTCTATCTTCTGCAATCAAATATGGCTGATTTATTCAGTTCTGAATATTGCAAGTTTAGAACAATCATCATTTTCATAGTCCAGAAAAATTATTCTAGAGTAACACTGATTGGCTTCTTTGAGATCTTGATAAAGTAATCTAAAATCGCCAGTTTTTATCGAATAGTTATATTGAAATTTTCATAGATCGATCAGATTTGATAATTGATTTAGTTGATTGGAGTGCCAATTTTTTATTTTAAGGACTTATTGTCTCAAGAATATTTTGTTATATATGATACACAGAGCAGATGATGTATGTAAAAATTTAATTCATCAGCATTTTTTCCCTCATTCTACTAATTATATATTTCACTTAGACCAATTGTTAAGAGATTTATGTCTCTCCCAAAAAAATTAAGAAATTAGATGTTGGGTTCCAATTACAGAAGATGCCTTGTAGATGTTAAGTCATATTTGCCTTAAATAAAACTGTTTAGTTGGATTAGTAATATATGTATAGTAAAATATCATAGAAAACGTTTCCATCCATTTATTTTCCAAAAATATCATGTTTCATATTTGTTTCATTTTATGCAGACACGTGCCGAAAATGACATTTTTATATGTTTAATTTGGAATGATAGTTGATTTATTTCTGTCTCCGAAAATTGCGGGTTAAAAGTTTTTTTTTGTCTGCTTTTACAAATATTGCATTGTAAATTATTAAGTATGCTTGTTTGAAAGAAGATGCGTTTTCAAATAGCTGACCTGCTTTTATCAGTATAATTTTAATATTACGTATGGTTCGTTTAAAGCAGATGCGTTTTTATTTCGCATGAGATAATCACGAAGGCGAATTCTTTAATTTGCACAAAATATCTTCTTCACCTAAGTAAAAGCAACAATTCAAAACATGTCTTATTGTTTTAAAAATGAAAAAACAAAAGAATGCAAAAATATTTTACTACTACTGATTATCAATTACTTTTCGTTCGTCGTTTCTTTGAAATGACGTCATTTTCAAATTCGTTTAAGATTTCTTGCTTTAAAATAATTAATCTCGCTCTCAGAAGATTATCATTTGGTGCTTTTCTAAAAATCCTTTTTCAGTTTTAACTGTCGCACTTTTGTAATATATTTTTTACTTTGTATTTTTATTTACTTTAATTCTTGAATAATTAATTTTGATATTGCATCAAGGAAATTTTACTCTTTCATTTATTGTTTAAAAATATCACATTTCCTGTTTATTTCATTTCATATGATCACGTGATAAAAATTATATTTTTCTGTTTTATTTTTGGTAATAATTAACTTTTTTAAATCAGAACTTCTGAAAATGTGATGGCAACATTTTATTAAAAGCTGATTTTTTTGAGATCCTCGAGAAGATAAATTTTTATTTTCATTTTATGCGAAATAAATTGTTGAAAAAAACCCGATTAAATTAAATGTTTAAAAATTCATTAAAAATAGAGTTTTTATTTATAGGTTAAAACATTAGTATCATTGAAAAGCTAATTTTTTTAGCTTTCCCTTGATGCTAAAATCAATTTTGTGTTGTAATATTTTCGGAAGTTGTAGAAAAAAACGTCAAAATTTGGCTTATTTTTTAATTAATTAAAATTTTAATTAAAAATTCAAAAAAAGGGCTCCAAGGTGCACATTCCCGGCACCCAAGGTATACATATACCAAATTTGGTAGCTGTAGGTCGAACGGTCTGGCCTGTACATCGCCAACAGACACACACACACACATTGAGCTTTATTATAAGTAAAGATTAATTCTTTTGGATAGCAGTTTGTTATTACATTCGTATTCTCTACGTTAACTAGCAGGAGGTCATCTATATACCTCCATCCGTTAATTAAGTTAAGCTCAATAATTTTTTTTCTCATAGTAATGCAAAAAAATATTCGCTAGGGCACTTGAAAAAGACGTTCCCATTGGTATACCTTTTATTTTTTTTATAAAAATTAATTCCATTAAAAATGTAATTTTCAGTAATATTAAATTTGAAAACTGGCTGGAATTATGCAATAGTTACATAAAATTGGCCGCGTGAAAAACAGTCTCCTCTTAAATCGATCCCTGCTAATCTGTCCTTGTGACTTATTAATAGTCATTGCAAAGCTAACTTTTACAGGAAACTGCGCTCTTCTAAATTCAAAAGGCTACTCTCCTTTCCTCGAGCACACCCAGTAATTATCGTTGCTTCGTTACTTAATTACATACATTAAGTTTAGTCACTTGTAGTCTGGTGCCATTGAATAACTTTGGTGGACAAAAGTTTCGTAGTACCATTACTGGTGTCCTAACTTTCAGGTGAAGTATGTGAAGTGGAAAACCTAGAATGAAATCGTAAAACGCGTAATTTTTGCTGGATTTTTTTCAAAATTGTTCAGGGTGTGCCAAAGCAATGCCAAATTATACATAAAAGATGTTTAGTCTCATTTTTATATATCAATGGATTAGATTTGTAATGTTGAAGAGGAAAAGTCAATAAATGACAAAAAAAATTTAAATGCGCAATTTTTATCAGATGTTTACAATCTTTCTTAATATTTTGAAAAATTGATCCAATTTTATTTTTTAAAAATGTGATTAAGTTATCTTGAAAAGTTTCGGCGTAGTCAAATATTAAAGCGAAATTTCACCTATACGTTAAAAAATTCGCCAAAAATTCAGCTTTTGAAATTCGATGTTTTTAAATTGTATTGCAACATACTACATCGTATTGTCTTTCAGGAAACATATTTTCTTTATTTTTCAGTTAAGCGTCTATTTTACAGGGCTGTTGAAGAAATAGACTCGTCAAAATGGTCTTTTTATTTTAAAAATCGATATTTAATTTTGCGTCTATAATTCGTAAAATAAATTATACCTCCACGGTCTACGATAGAAAGTCCATCCGATGCCACTGCGATATTAAGTTGAACGGACGCGTAACGATGGCAATTTTAAAAACGCGGCTTTACGGGATGAAACGGGACGCACTAGCGATCGCTGTTCCGAAAGGACGTGTTTCACTCGGAAAGTAGCATTACAGATTTTAATTAATTTCTCCCGAACTAATTAATATTTCGAAAAATCCTTTCTTAGTGGATACTTTCGTAATCATGTGAACATGCCTGCCAAATTTCAATTCTGAGGCTTCAGCGGTATTGGCTGAGCGTTGATGTGTGTGTGTGTGTGTGTGTGTGTGTGTGTGTGTGTGTGTGTGTGTGTGTGTGTGTGTGTGGGTGTGTGTGTGTGTGTGTGTGTGTGTGTGTGTGTGTGTGTGTGTGTG
>JAOUZG010014855.1:1019612-1035922 GCA_026289955.1 Argiope argentata | reverse complement strand
GTATGTGAGGTGGAAAACCTGGAATGAATTCATAAGACGCGTAATTTTTGCTGGATTGTTTTCGAAATTGATCAGGGTGTGCCAAAGAAATGCCAAATTATATATAAAAATGTTTAGTCTCATTTTTATTTATCAATGGATTAGATTTGTAATGTTAAAGTGGAAAACCCAATAAAGAACAAAAAAAAATTAATGCGCAATTTTTTGTCAGATTTTTACAATCTTTCACACGATTTTGAAAAATTTATCAAATGTTATGTAAAAAAATTTTGATTAAGTTTTATTGAAAAGTTTCGACGTAATTAAATATTAAATCGAAATTTCGCCACGCCATTAAAAAATTTGCAAAAAATTCAGTTTTAGAAATTCGATTTTTTTAATTGTATTGCAGCATACTACATTGTATTGTCTTTCGAAAAACGTATTTTCTGTATTTTTCCTACTAAACGTCTATTTTACAGGGCTGTTCGAGAAATAGACATGTCAAAATGGACGTTTTTTAAATAAAACCTATATTTAATTTTTGCGTCGATATTTCGTAAAATAAATTATACCTCCGTGATATACGATAAAAAGGTCATCCGATTCCGCAGCGATATTGAGTATAAGTTGAACGGGCGCGTAACAATGGCAGTTTTAAAAATGCGGTTTTACGGGACGAAAAGGTACTCATGAGCGATCGCTTCTCCGGAAGGTCGGGTTTCACTCGGAAAGTAACTTTACAGGTTTTAATTTCACAGATATTAAGGGGTTTTAATTAATTTCTCCCGAACTAATTGATATTTCCAAAGATCCTATCCTATTTTTCTAACTATCCTATTTTTAAAGTTGGATCAAACTCCAAGTGGTGTGTAAATTTTATTAAAATCGGTTAAGTAGTTTAGGAGTCCATCGCGGACAAACAACGTGACACGTTATATATATATATATATATATATATGTGTGTGTGTGTGTGTGTGTGTGTGTGTTTTACTTTATTTTCATAGCTTTATTTTTTGTTTTCCGGTTTTGATTTCGCTTGGCCATCTTTTCATCACATCACGGACAAAGCCGTTCAAATAATGCTAGTGTGATAATCATCCTGCTAATCGTTAATCACTTTGAAAGCACGCGCAAATACAAGGGCAAAAAATTACCTCATGCCTTTATTAATATGTAGCATAGCGTAATTGAATGCTCCTAACGTTTTTAACATCAGACTATTAACCTTATAGATGATACATTTATGAAGTGACTCACGTGGAAGGTATATTCATATATCTATTGCTAAGAAGGAACCTTTCAGATTCTAACCATTTCTGATTATGAACCTGTAAAAAATAGCGAGAAAGTTTTGGATTCGAAAAACTGCACTTCGCATCTCGATTCAATGTGTTCAACCGCCACAGGATATGATCAATTGGCTTCCCAGTTTGCTCCTGATGGAAGATTATTTCAAGCAGAGTACGCGAAGAAAGCATTACTGAAAAGTGGAACAGCCGTTGGCTTGCGAGGTAAAAGTTGCGTGGTTCTTGCAGCGGAGAAAATTGCAGCCTCAAAACTTTATGAACCTTCTACAGTGAACAGAATTTTCTCTGCTGATTGGCACATAGGCATAGCCTTAATAGGATATGTACCGGATGGGCAACATCTCTTGCAAATAGCTAGAAATGAAGCTGTAACATACAAGCTGAACTATAAGCAAGATATTCCTGTGCAGCATCTGAAACTCCGAACAGCAATGTATATGCACACATATACACTGTTTGGCGCTCTGCGACCTTTCGGAGCAGGTTTGATGCTAGCATCTAGTCAACCGTGTCCACAGCTATTTTGTATTGACCCATTCGGAACGGTAAACAGCTATAGCGGATACGCCATGGGTAGATATGAGGCTGCAGCAAAAACTGAAATTGAAAAGTTGGACTTGAAAAACATGAGTGACTTAGGGATGGTAAATGAAGCAGTTAAGATTTTGTACATGGTCCACGATGAAAAAAATGAAGAATTTGATATGGAATTGAGTTGGGTGGGAAGGAACACGAAAGGAAAGCACGTGAAAGTTCCGGAGACAATTCTACGGAAAGCCAAAAAATGGGCAGTAGCTGCTGTCAAATCAGATCAAGAAATCTGATTTTTTTTCCTTTTGCATTGAAACAAATGTAGATATAAACGTGTTTTATTCCTTATATAGTTCCATTCTGGGTTTTCCCCATTTCTATATAATTATTTTCTTTGGGGAAAAAAAGACTCTCTTGTCTCTCCATGGAAGACGACAAATGCCAGATTACTCTATTACAGGATATTAATATATCATGGAATAGAATAAGTGACTAAAAAAGTAGATTAAACATTCAAGGGTTAAAAAAAAGTTAGTAAGATAAAGACAATTATACGATATTTTCTCCAAAACTAATCTTAAAATGGGTAATTAGTAGTTTAACCCCCTTCTTTGCCAAGTTGGCGATAATTCGCCAAAGATGGCAACTTTATGGTTTTCCTTTTCTTATGTTCTTATGGTTATGGTTTTCGTGGTTGGCGATTTTTGAAAATCGCGCCAAGCAGGGGGTAAAACTACGATCGCACCCTTAAAATATGTAATACAACTCCTTTTAGCAATTCAAAATATAATGGAACAGTAAAGATATAATGCAATTTCTTTTGGCGACTAAAGGTATGTTGAAACTAAATAATTTCAGACACTCCACGATCATTCAAAATTAGGAAAGCCTCTGTTTTATATGACTGATTACAATAAAACGTGCTGCTCATTTGCATGTAAAGTACGGTAAAGTAATAGCAAAGTGAGCAGCTTCAACCCTGACGATGTTTTTTGGCTTTGCAGCCCGTTTTGTAACGCGAAATTTTTTTTAAAAAAAATCAAAATGGCATTATCGCCACCATCAGTATCCTATCCTATAATTTATCCTCGACTATTTGCACCTAAAGTAAATATTTATGCAGTCAAATTCAGATGAGTTTGATAATCTTTAATGAGCTTAATGAAATATCTCGGAGAATATAAAAATGATAAGAGAAGAATTGAAAAAAAAGAGAAAGAAAACAGCTTGTTATATATATTTTCTAGAAATTTTGAATAAATGACAGATATAAGCTTCATCCTTTATATAGCTATTAATGTTCCGTTATTTGTTAGATAATTTCAAAAATGTGGGTGATTATCATGGCTTCTGCAAAAAACTGAAGTGAAAAACATGTTTAATTTAATTTTTTTGTTTAATGATATGATTTATTAAAGAATAAACGATATTATAAAAAAAGGAAGGAAGTACGCTGTCCATATTTTACATTTCCAATTTTAGCACTATTCATCAATTTCTGACATTGACATGATAAATGGATTAAGTGAAATTCTTTCAAAACTTTTAGCTAACCAATTAAAATATTTGCATTGAAGGTATCTTGTTCTCAAATGAAATCATTCTGGAGAAAGCAGACTTCAAAAATACAGTAACAATTATAAACTGTTAAAAAAAATTATAACATTGCTGTTGTAAAAGACATGGGATAAGCTCATTACTTTTTTGGTCAGTAATGAACTAACTTTAAAGTTACAAAACTAATTTTCGTTTCTAAATGTTGTTATAACAACCATTTCAAATCATCAGACTAGACTTGGCGAACTTCATGGGTACCTTTGAAAAATGAAAAGTATTATGTCATTCGGGATAAAAATATGTAATACTTTTTATTAAATAATTACAATTAATATACATTTATCAAAAAGTTATTGATTTTCACAAGAATAGAACTCGCATTCTTCACCTTCACGTGCAAAATACTGAAATCCTTGTATTTTACCGATTGAGCTGCTGGCTGTTGATTTCAATTTTCGTTACAAATTGCTAAAATTCTATTTAGTATATTAAAAATTAATTAAACTTAATGAAATTATCGATATTTAAAAAAAACTGTATTAACATCAAGTGTCATCCATTATAAATTTTAATTTATATTATATATATATGGAGAGTGTGAACTAGTTGTAGGAATTGAAAAAGAAAATGAAATCTACGATCGCAAATCTCAAGTTATCATGTGTGAACATTATATTTAAGTTATTATTTGTCTTAATTAATTTAAGTCATCAATAACTTCAAACCCGTTTGAAACAATCACAAGACTTCTCTATCGGTCCCCAGCCATCTCTCTATATATACAGTTATAAATATTTTCAACTTTTGTAGTTGGCGAACAAAGCTTTGGAGCTCGATCGATTTTGAGATGGGGGGAGGAACTCGTGGTTTTTCTAAATACGACGCATGCGCAATCAGATCTGTTTGAAACCAGTTTAAACTGGTTAATGACTTAAGTTAATTATGACAATTCAGAAATCAAGTTGTAACTTTAGGTGGTGATAAATCATGAAATGTGACAACATTCTGCATTACTTCCATATAATCTGAAAGCTTCATAAGCTTCAAACAACATCACGTTCTCGCATGATAAAAATATCAGTTGATCAATTATATATATATATATATATATATATATATATATATATAATTGATCAACTGATAGAGAGAGAGAGAGAGAGAGAGAGGCATATTGTATCAGAATTTTAACTCTCTCTAACAATTTAAACTAAACTAAAAAAATATTATTTATTGTGACATGAACAGTGATAAACTCACGTGATCAATAATTCGATGAAGCAATGATTATGTTTTGAAATTTATCACAGTAAAAAAAATCGTTGCGAATTGTTCAAAACCTAATTTTTCAAAGAGTACCAAAGTTAAAAAAAGTACATTCATTTAAACAAATTTGATATAAATTAAAAACTCTCTCTTTTTTTTAAAATCAGGGCAAAAACAATTTTTGTGCGATAGTATATTTTGATGCCATTATGGAAGTTTTTTATTTTTATTAATTAGTTATTATTAAAATTGTGTTTATACTTTTAAAAAAATACAAATGGAATTAAGTTAGAAATTTAATTTTTTTAAATCTATTTTTAGTAGTCATGCCAACTTTTATATCCCTAACTTTAACAGTTTATAGTCATTGCTCTGTTAATGAAGGCAAACTTTTACCAAAACCTGCATAGATAGATACCATTGGGGGAAAATAATTCTGTAAGAGTTACAATGAGAAGGCAGGTAAAAATCGTTAAAAAAAATATGGAAGCTGAACACTATGTAATAAAAATTTAAAAAATACCTTTAATTTCTTTGAAAATTTTAAGTGCCAGATTTAGCAGAAATGCTGTCAGTAAGAATTAATTTTGCTTAGATTGGCCAACAAATAATTATTTTCCAACTGAATGAGCAATTAAAAAAAACACCGAAAGAGAAATCACAATTATGGAAACAGGTTAGTAAGTCAAGAATCCCACCATACTGGATTTTACATAATTGACAAGCGTAAGGGTATTTGCAACGAATTGCAATTCAATGCAGTACAGAAAAAACCCTTTAATTAGCTCGTTCAAGGATCGCTTAAAAAACATGTTAACGAGAATGATGAATGAATGTGCGTAATTTACTAGAAAGGCTTCACTGTAAACGTAAATACTTCTACAACTTCCCTGCTCCCTGTTGATATATCTCCTTGGAACATCAAAATAATGCAGCTTTATTCTTATTATTCGTTGAGATGCCTATGTAGACGTTCTTCTTATGTTGCATATCATATCATCACATAAGTATGGCGCAATGCATGTTTTGTATTGCTACTCTGAATAACCATTCCTGCATTTCAATTAATGATGATGCGCAATGCTGAAGAAAAAGAGATCGTTTAGAAGTTATCTTTATACGTAAAGGTACTCCTAGATTCATTTTTTTTTTTGAATTCTTATCTTTTGTTGATTTTCTTTCTTGGTACGTTAAGTAAATAAAATCTTACAACTCCAAACCTTCAACTTCTAGTTAAAGTAATTTAAGGCCCGGAAAAACAAACGAAAAATGGTTACCGTTGCATTTGTTGAAAAAAATTGATTATTTCAGGGATTTTCAAACTTTTAGGCATTGCAACCTTCTTTTTAGACAAAGAGTTGTGGAGACCCCCCCCCTCCCAAGTTTTAACTCTGTCTAAAGTTTAGACAGATATTTCAAAAAATTTATGATTATTTTATTATTATGATTATTTAAATTTTTGAAATTATTTTTCAAGAGTTTGTAGAGTATGTGTCAGGTATTGGCGCCACATCCCTTGACACTTCATCTTTCTCCTTACTAGTATCATCTCATCTCGAAACTTTATTTGAACATTTTACAGATCACATTCCAGTTAAGGATATGAGTGGGATTGTGTGAATAGTCAATCTGTTCAGTAAGCAACTTAAAAAAAAAAAAGCTGCGTTAAGTGCCCTTCATCATGATCAACTTAGAGAGATTTTAAGTGATCAGTCAGCTAAAGTAAATTTTAACATAGCTTATATCGACAAATTTTGAATACGCATTAAAAAGGAATACCCAGAACTGTTCACAACAGCATTAAAAACTTTGATGCCATTTTCTACACATTACAACTGTGAACAAGGATTATCCATAATGAAATTTTTTGAAAAAAAAAATCAAGAAATCGTTTGACACTGGAAAATGACATTGTTTTGTTTGTTACAAAGCTCATTCCAGACATTAAAAAATTAGTTGATTCTAAACAAGCTCATGTATCCCATTAACTAATAGAACACAAAAACCAACTTGTATGTGTATTAAAAGCGTTATGTGTACTCTTTTTTTTAAATGAAAACTGTAGCAATAAATTTTCTTTAAACTTTTCTTCCACATCTCGTGACCTCCATGGGGGGTCACCCACCCACCTTTTGGGAACCCATGGATTATTTTATCAAGATCATCTTCCAAATTTAAGGATTTGTCATGATGCAACACACCCTATGTAAATAGAAAGCAGAGGTTAAAAAATTAAATTTATAATAACATTACAAATTTCTGAAATTTCATCACAGAATAATAATTAAAGACAGAACTCGCAATATTAGTTATTAGCATTTCTTCCACAGTAATTGTTCAGAACAAATATTCAGTTTTATTATAGTATCGTTTGTAAAAGACGACAATATGAGATGCATTTGCCTTTCTACTTCATTCTCGAGGGCTCTCTGATCGAGTTTCTCATTCATCATGGTTCATAATCAGGCAAATAAGACGGGTGTGGAAGTATCAAAAGGGCATGGTGCACCAAACAACTTCAACCTACTGAAAGAAAAGTCATCAGAGTATTTATTATCGTCTTTGTGCAACAGGAGGGCCATGGTTTCCAGAATCTTCTGAAGCAAAAATAGATTGGGGTACCTTTATTTACATTTAAACACGAATTCATCGCGTCGGGCACAATTTCACAAAATGATGAACACAGTTTCACTCCCTTCATTTCAGGAAAGCAGAAATTCAGTTTCTTCAAACCTGAGGCACTTCACGGATAAGCACTTGAGACACAGAAGAACTTTCGAACCGGAATCACGTCTACATAAATTCTTCAATCCTACTATTAAATAAGGATAATAAATCTGTTGCTATTTTAGTTAAATGTAAGATTAAATAAGGGTTTCTTGGTCTAATGTGAATTTAACATGTCTCTCATATTTCAAAAGTATTTTACCCATAAAAACTAAAAGCTTTTTCAATCATTGATCCATTTATCTCCAATTTTAACTACGAATGTCTAGATTAGATTTAAAAAAATTAATTTTAGAGCTTTAATTCTACATTTCTTTGTTATATTTTGCCACATTATCTCATACATGTATAATATTCCATAGATTCACTTTTAACTAATTAATTCAGCTGAAAACGAGGTTATTAGCATGATCCATTTATCTCAAGCTTATTATATATCATAATTTAGTTACAAAAAAATGCAGATATTGATGCAATTTTTAAACCCAATATATAAAAATGAATTTTTGTTTGTTCATATTTTATGCACTGCTGTACCGTTCATTCGATTTCGATAAAACTTTGCCAACTGTAGAAAATATTTACTGCAAGCACTACTTTTTTTCTTTTCATTAATAAATAGTTATCTACACAAGATATTGTTCTTCAAAAATGCCCAATATTTTGGGTGCGTCAAGCCACACATATTATTCAAAGTTTATCTTGCATGTACACAATAGAATTATTATTATCAATGCAAATCAAGGAAAGGCATATTTAATGGAAATTTCCAAGGGCAAACGGTATGATAATCGACAAAGATATTTCATTATACAAACATATATCGGTAAATTGCTTCATCAGCAACTGTGTCTCCAAACGTTCGTCAGTAGATCCATCAGCGCAGCACGTAGAAACAAGCGAATTCAAACTTCTCAAATAAGCGAGGAATGACAAATGAACAATGAAGCAAATCACTTACGAATTGCAAATTCAAGTGTTTCAGAATCTCAAGATTGACAGGATGTAAGAAGGGAAAGATAGCGTTTATGTGCTCGACAAATATGCACATCAAAATCAGACCAATATGCCACAAAAACCAAGACAACTTTTTTTAGCAAAAAGTCAAATGCAGATGTGCTGATTTCACGCATTTCCACAACACCCTTCTGATTTCAAATGACTGCAGTTAGGCATTCGATTTGCATTCTGGATTACCATCAAGTATGCAGATTGAACCTAGAATATCCATGTTTCTCAGATGGCCTGTTGTATGTTGGATGCTCACGAGTCGGGCAGCCAAAGAAATTTATCCGGTTTTACTAAAGGCAAAAAAAAAAAAAGTGTTGACTCTAAAATGCTTGAATAAATAAAATTTAAAAAAATACATTATTTTTATTTCTTCTTTAATATATATCATTCAATTTCAATGAATGTATTCACTAATGAAAAGAAAATAAATATAATTCTTCCTATCATTCCTAATTAAAAAAGATAGCAATTTCAAATTCCAAACATTATTTCTTCTGCAACTGCAACATGCAGGGTACCAGCTAGTAACAAAGAAATGTTATAGATAATGTTTATACAAAACAATGGCAAATTTATAACATCAGAACTTTTAGAAATTGTTGGTAGTTTATTACTTGGAAAACTATAGTATATAGCAATTTTTATTAATGTCTGCAAAGAATTATAACCAGATATCTGACCTCATAAAATTTTTGCAGATGTACACTTAAACTACAATAAAAAAATCCAGCAGTATAAATTTGTTCACAGATTACATTATTTAATTAAAACTGTCCAATTTCAATGCAAAATTAAGAGGTGCATTTTCCCGTTTAGAAGAGCTTTACAGGAATAAATAAAAATTTTAATTTGATCATTTTACACAACAAGGCAATGACACAAATATAATTTTGCAATAATTTAAATTTAATAGCAGTCTGGAATATCATCTGCTGGTCGACAAATGTCTTTTATATCTGAAGTAATAATATCATCTAATAATGATAAAGTATACTCAGAAAACAAATCTGTTGAAGCATCAGATTTTGATATTATACAATTCAAGTTATTAGACCATAAATATTTCAAGAAAGAATTTACTGGCAAGGAAAGATTGTCCATTTGTACTGGAACATAGTTTTCAGAATTATTGTTATTGTAAATATTTGGAATAATTGTTAATTTAGCTATTTGTTCTGCAGTTGTCAACCTCACCACATTTTCTATTCCTTCATCTCTATCCTCCTTGCTAATGTAGTCAAAACTAAATTCATCCACAAGTTTTGTTTCTGAAGAATTCAATTTTGATTCATCTGCTGCATTGTAGCCTTCAGTACAACCCATTTTTTGGAGAGTTTCTCGAAATTTGATCAAAATTTCTGCTGCTTTATACTGAATTGCTTCATCAAAGTCTTCAACAGCTAATATCAAAGAAAATGCAAATCCTGATTTACAAACAGCTTTCAGCAGATTATCTAAATTTTTCATGGCTCCAGGGAAGAATTTATCAGATTCTAACAACCAAGTCCATGCTTTCAAGGCAATATCTTTCTGATCCATGTCCAAACTTTTCATAGCCTCTGATAATATAATCAATAGTTGATCTCTACAAGCTAAAGAAAGTTCAGCTTCTTTGTCTTTCAACCATTCAATAATGCAAGTCAATGATTCTCGCTGAACATAAAAGTCAGGGTCAAGATAATACTGAAAAAATATCTTCATCATATCTTCCTGGAAAACAGAGAGGAAATAAAACTATCAGTCAATATAAAAGATTAGAAAAAAATGCAGCAGCAAATTTTATATTCACATTTTAGGATATATTTTTGCCCAGGAAGTGTTTTTATAACTTATTTAATTCATCTGGTAAAGTTCAAATTTAATTCTAATATTTTTTTAATATAGTTTCATATAAAGTGCAAGCTAATATGACTTTAAAGTTCAGAAGTTTTTAGATTTCCTTTTCCATACATAAAAAATGAACTAATGCAACATTTTTTAAAATCATTTCACTTTCAGTGAACATATGTGAAAACATTTGATGTTTTCACAATTAATTTGTTCTGTTTTACTCTTAGGTATTAAATCTAACAATAATTTTTGAACTGGCACAGCATCTTGTATATTTTTCGCTTTAAGTATGGCTAAAAGTGCCTGCACCATATTACTTAGCCTTATTTTATTTTATAATACTTCTCATACTCACAGCAAAATTAAATTAATTTTTTATATTAAATATTTATATTAAATTATATTAAATACAGGTTTTGAGCAGTGTATTGTTTTAATAAAATTATCTAACCTGCTTTGAAAAAGATGACAATTTCTCAGATAATAAATAAACTATTCAATAAACTCAAGTACTGCAGATTAAACACCACAGATTACATATTCCAACAAGAAAAATGTATTATATCTTTTCATATACAAAGTCTCATGCATGCTCATTAGCTGCACTTCTGGAATCACACGGAAAAAGAGCAACTGTCTCACAAATCAAAACTGGAATGATCCATACAGAAAAAAAAGAAGTGAGAGTAGAATAGGGGCTAGTCTGCATTTGGCAATTGCAAATGGTATTATTTCATTTTTACAAGTTATTGCTATGATCTTTTATTATTTCATCTTTAGAGATAGGCCATTTTTATATGGGAAGGAAAAGAAGAAACTTAAAATTCACAGCAATTTATCAGGTTTAATGAAAATTTTCACACTTTTTTGTACTTTCTCGGATTTTTAAATTTTATGTGTTTTCCCAGAAGTTTGACTACCCTGTACGCTTACACGAATGAAGGATTTGTAGAAATAAAAAGTAAATAATATCCATTACATCAGAAAATTTAAAAGTGTTTCCATTAAGATAATAATTGTATTAAAATGTACAAAAATGTTAACACATAAGAGTGAAAAATAAGTAAGAACAGTAGCTAATGAAAGAAAGATTGTTAGGCACTACCCTTGCATTACACTGAGAACAGCTTTTTAAATTCAGATTTTAAGGAATGTAAATATTTCTTCCTTTTAATTATGCATAGTTTTGGCAAGAAATTATTAGATCTTATATTTGTCTAAAGCTTGCACATGATTCATATCATATATTTTTGCCGCCTCACGTCTTATTTCTTTTCTTTATCAACTTTTTTATCTTCGTCTTCTTTATTTTGAAATTTAAACACTACAAAAAGAGCAAGTTAATGAAACATAAGCTTTTAAATAATTGCAAGTGCTTAGCAGAAGTAAAAATTTTAATAGGGAATCATTACTAAATGAAGGAAGGGAATAACTTGTCAAGTATAGATTAAAACATTAACAAGATAAAAATGTCATTTTTGAAAATATCATTTTTGCAGTCTGATTTACCCTGATTTTTTTTTTCAGGTTTCAGAATAAATTTCCCTAGCTTCTTTTGGATGCATCTGGTATCATCAGAATGGCTTTGCTTTTATAATTATTATTTATTGCACAATATGGTATTGACTGTATATGAAAGAATTCATATTCTTTTGACTAAAATCATTCTAAAATTAAATTAAATTCCCAGAAAACAAAATAAACATTATTTCTATAAAGTGGATTTCAAATAAGCACCATTTATGTAAAAACTTCCCTTTATTTGCAGATATATTAACTAATACTAGAAGATACATTCCCTTCTAGACTGACTTTTAGTCAACCAGTCATATCTTGGAACTATTTGTCAAATTTACTCATGAAAGGTACAGTTCAAAAACATATGCACAAGTACAGAGTACTCAAGAATGAATTGATTTGCTTCCCCTCTATGGAGTCTCCTTTTTCCATATTACATATCAACTTGCATATCAGAACAGAGTAATAATTCTATTATTGGAGGATTAAACCATTGCAAACACAAAATGAAAAAACATTGAATAATTAAAATATTAATTCAATAGTAGCAAAATTGTTAATTAACTATAATAAAAAATAATTACCTGCATATTAGCAAAAAAACTTATAATCAGTAGTACTGTTGTGTGCAATATAAAAAAAATCTTGTAAATTTCTTAAAATTAAGGAAGGGGGAGACTATTTAACTTTTAAATTCGTATAAATTAAATTAGATTAAGAAAAATTTTAAGATGGTATAACACATTTTTTATACAAGTGTAATTTTGGGAGATATTAAAAGGAAAATATCAAGATCTCAACAATAGTATGGGTAGTTTGCATATGTTATCATTTTTCATCAATATTTAGAGAAATCAGTGTTTATTAAGAATAACTCATATAGATTAATCTTTTGTTTATCTTTGTTATATTGAATAATTAAGAAGAAAAAATATCTGCAGTGATTTTTTTATAGTAGTTATTATGTGATAATTCACATAATTAATAGATTCACTCAAGAGACTGCACTTACCTCATTCACTTTTTTAAAGGACTGGATGTCTTCCCAAAAATAAAGCACTCTGCAAACTTGAAGAGTTGTTTGGAGTGAAGCTGCTTTCAGCATCCCATCCTGAATGCCATCCACTCCCATTTCCCAAACAATCTGGTGAAGATTTTGTTTCAAAACAATGTCTTTCCAAAATTGATTTTCTGTAAGTAATTCAGTTTTCAGTAAAATAATTCAATCTTTGAAAAAGTAAATATTGTTCCCAATATTGTTCCCATTTTCTGAATTTTCAAATCTTAATCATTCAAACCACATTTAAATTTTCCAAACTTAAAACCTAATAATATGTGGATTAAAAGGAAAGGGTAGGAAATAAAGATAATTTATCTTCATTTGAATAGAGAATTATTTTTTAAAATTTTATTTCAATTAATTTTTGCGGAAAAGTTTAAAATTTCTTCACAATATGCTGGAAAATATGCAGCTGATTCATTGTGAACTTTTATAAGTGAATACACTAAATGATTTAAACTATTCAAAGAAAAAGAATTGCAATTACCAAAAAATTCAAACTCAAGATTTTGCCCCACCTCCATATGTCAAACCTTTGAATAACACATTTTTGGCATTATGTCAATCTTTGAACATGATAACTTGAAAAAAACTTTGAGCTGGAATTTCTCGGTACTAATTTTGGAGATTCCAATCACATTATGAACAAAATCTATTTTTTATGAATTTTTTTCCTAAGTCTGGATGCATGTGAAAGCAAAGTGCTACACCAAAAAATGAAATTCACAGTTTTAGGATCAAAAGTATAGATTATATCAAAATTTTAAACCAAATACATTGATGAATTGCCCATTTGTCCATCTCTATACTGGCATTCGTTCAAACACTGTCACACACACACACACACACACACAAAAAGATTAAAAGTAAATTTGCAATGCATATTTCAATGTATCATATCAGAACATAATTTCTTGAACAGCCAAGCACTATGTGCTCATGCAAGTTAAATTATATTTTTATTCATTTTAATTGTTTTATTGAATTAGTAACTTTAGTATTGCAAATGAACAAAAAAAATTATGGCATTTATTGTTTAAAAAAATATCACATTTCCTATTTATTTCATTTCATATAATCACATGCTCAAAATTACATTTTTCTAGATTTTATTTGCTGTAGTAGTTAACTTATTTTTTAATCAGAATTTTGTAAATGCAATGACAACATACTATTAAAATCTGATTTTTTGAGATGCTCCTGCAGATAGTAAAATCTTTATTTTTCGCCTACGGACGGATGCCAAAAATCTCATTCCAAAAACAACATCATGCTCTGACATGATAAAAAAGACGCTAAATGAAATTTAATAAGCTATATTGTCTTTAAAATTGCAGCTCGATCATAAATTTGGATTCAAGTGGTCTATCAAAAGGTTTTAGAGCATATTCAGTTTTCTTTCTTTATCATTTTTGTGAAAATAAAAATCCATGAACTTGTGGCCTTCACAGCCTTTTTTAAGGTCTCCAACTTTTATATCAGTGGGAAGGGTGATAACTTTCAGACGGAAGTATGCAATGAAATAGGCATTCACGGTTAATTTGTATGGTTTTCACATGCGATAATGGCAGAGCAAATTAAGACATTTCTTCTAATATATAAGTAATGACCCACTCTTACCTTTTTATGTATATGAAATATGTAAGTTAATAAAATGAAAGTTTTGAAGAAGAAAAAAAAACTTATTCGCTAAAATTATACTCTCAGAAAATTGCTAATGCCACTGTAATTTTCCTACTAAAGCACAAGAGATAAGAAAAGTATAAGAAGGTCAAAATTATTGCATGTCTAGCATTTCACAAGAGATATACATGATAAAATTGTATGCTTTTCAAGCATGATTAGTTAAGTTTAATTACTTCAGCAGTTTATGTTTTAAAAAACCTATTGGAATGCATAATTTAAAAAAGTTTCCATTGATAAGAAATTATTTTGATAGAGAACAAGGAAATGTGGAAAAAAAAGAAAAAAAACCCTGCATTATACTTTTATAAGAAAAGATACAAAGATGCTATTCTCGTGAAATTTATATATCTCTTGGTCAAATCATCTTTTTAAAATTTTGATAATTTTAATATTAGAAAAATAAGAATAGATGAAGAATTAAAAAAAAAATTATTTAGATCATGCATTTAAAAAAATGTGGAGAATTTTGAAATTATTTTTATTCTTTCTCATGAACAAGCATCTATTAAAAGAGGATTCAGTATTAATTAAAATACTGAAGAACGAAATTTCAATGAAAAATATTCTGTT
This sequence comes from Argiope argentata, assembly GCA_026289955.1. NCBI lineage: Eukaryota > Metazoa > Arthropoda > Arachnida > Araneae > Araneidae > Argiope > Argiope argentata. The sequence goes on along the minus strand of JAOUZG010014855.1, from coordinate 1,020,880 downwards.
TTACATATAAAATAGCCTGGCATAAAGTAGTATCCACTCAATAAACATTATTAAGAAATCGAGAAAGCAATATCAGCCCATTCAAAATATTATCTACTATTGGAGAAACAGATGGTAAAATAAAAAAGTTGTGAATGACATAAGAAAAAGTTCTGATTTCTTTGTGCAAAAGAAATTTCTCTTAAAAATAAAAATTGCAAATAGTCAAGGTCAATGCACTTACTTGTTCGACAAGCCCGAAACATTTCACTCTGAACAAACTTATTCAGTTGGGGAAAATTGATATTGACAAATTGAAAGTATTTTTTAAAAGCCTTCACAGAAAAATAATCCGTATTCAATAAAATTAGCATGTTTTAGCCATTCTACATATGTTTATGTCCTTAACCTTTTTTCAACGAACCAGGATGGGTTTGAAGTAGCAGTATAATATTGTTACATATTGTTAATTTTGCTTCCCAGCACGAAAAGTGTCATCGTAAGAAAGACTGTTTTAAGAACAGCATTGTTGCGTGCAGAGCGGGTGCCATGTTTGAGTTGTCAAAGATTGGCTACAAACTTAAAGACTTGTCAACAAAATGGATATTATTGAAAACTTCATGATCCGTGCAATATAAACCGAGATGCGCCCTGATTGGCCTAGAAGGTTCTTGATCTGCTTTCCGGGAGCTATAAAGGACCAGGAGTTTCAAGCTGTGGTGTGTGGGAGAATTGAATTGAGCCGGAAGCGCAGTTGGAGTTGAAGACAAGTGACGAGTCTTCGTAAGGATAACGAAACAAGGGTGGAGTGCCAACGTTGTGTGCAGTTACAGCAAGTGTCGAACTGCTGTGTGCCGAGTTCTGTTGTCTACTATGGAAGCAGCAACGTACAGTAAGTGGAGTAACCAGTGTGTGGAGTGAGTCAGCAGCTAAATAGTGGAGACAGTGATAAGTTCTGCTGTTTGGAGAGATAGTAGAGTGAAGTCGGAGGAACCCTTCTCCTGCTGGATTCTGTCTATGCTTTGAGAGCAGTGGTTAATTACTATTTGCTGCTGGCTATTGTCTGAAGTCCAGTGTTCGTCTCGGCTGTATATATGTGTCTGTGTTATCGTCGTCTTTGGGTCCATGTCTTCGAGTATAAATAAACGCCACTGTTGTTTTATACTGAGGCCTACTGATTGTGTCTTCACAACATACGCCCACTATAAAAAAACGACCCCACCGGAGTGAATTTTTCGAGACTATATATATATATATATATATATATATATATATATATATATATATAT
>JAOUZG010014855.1:988153-1019602 GCA_026289955.1 Argiope argentata | reverse complement strand
ATATATATATATATATATATATATATATATATATATATATATATATACACTACTAACTGCAGTGTAATAAATAAAAAAATTAATGTAACTTCCATAAAAATAGATTAAACAATTTAGTTTTAATGTTGGTGTAAAATATTGAGTGATTCCTGTTAGTATTTTATGTTTACATAAAATTGGATACTTACTTAATTAGTACCCAACTTAAATTATTTTATTGAACTTATAGTATTATAATAATAATAAAAATATTAGCTTAAGGCTTTTTTTCTTTTCATTAGATGCTTAAAAATGCATTTTTTTAAAGACGAAATTAGTCTATATATTTTCAACATTCAACTTTTCATAGATCACAGAAAAGACATTTTTTTTAATTGACACAAAACTAATTATTTTTAAGAAAAAAAATGCAATTTTAAAAAATGCTAAAAACCCATATAAACTGAAGCACAACAAAAGCAATTACAATTTACACATTTATACACTGCTTGTCAAAAGTACTGCAAATAAGAGAATTTTCATGTTTTGTTTTTTTCAAGAACAAGCCCTATAAAAGTAATTTTTTTTTTTCATTTAAAGTAATATTTTCTAGTATAAATGTGGCGGGGAAGTTTCAAGTTATTGTATCATCAACTGTGAAACAATAATCTGCAACGATTTCGTAATCTCAGTAGTTTATTATAAAATCGCTCTGAATGAGAAGAATTTCATTAAGTTAGTTGTGCCATCGAAGTGCGTTCTCCATGCATAGCTTTTCAATTTAAACTGTTCATTTCTTTTTAAAATGTGTGATTTAACTCTTGAGAAGCTCCATGTTGTTAGTTCAATGCATCAAGAAAATATTTCAAATGTTAGGATTCGTCATCAATACGACTGCAATAAATTGACTTTTTCACACTTCAGAAAGAGAATCAAACCCGAAGGAACCGTAAATAACAAGCCTAGTAGTGATCATCCGTACTGATGCTACATTGTCACGACTATGTCGTAAAAACAGATTTCCAAGTTCTGTTACAGTTGCAAGAGAATGGATTTAGTCCACGCCTGTCATAGCCCAACCCAGAATATTTTGCAGAATTCTCCATGAAGCTGGTTACAAGATACAAGTGTCTGGCAAAAAAAAAATGAGTATTTTGGAATGGTAACAGGTTATATTCAGTGACGAAAGTCGCTTTTCTTTGATGTCTCACAAGCCTACTATTTGGTCACGACAAGAACTCTTCCATACAAACGTCTATGTTTACGGTGGGTGTTGTAGAAACAGGTGTCGGTAAGTAAGACCCATTTTGAATGGGTGGAATATGACGGGAGTCTGGGGGAGGGGTATTCTTTTTCTTGACATCCATTGTAGAGATTGAAAAAAAAAAACCTGTTGCTTATTTGTCCTCTTGCTTTCGCCGTAGTTGAACGCATCTTTGTATTTGCTTAGCTTACTTCTTTTATATTTTATTAATATTTTCTTTGGTTAATATTAACTACATTTCAATATTTAATAATTGTTTCGTCTCTTAAATTGTGACATCTTTTATAATGCCTTTTCAATTTAAGAATGGAAGGACTTTAAAATCACAAGCACGTAAAATTGTGCATAATGTAGCAGAGTGTGGCTCCAAAGAAGTCGCAACAAAATCTTTGATAATTCCTCTTTCACAAGTTACAAAAAGAGCTGCTCGAGCAATTCTTTTAAGAAAATTATTTCCCATATTGAGAGAGAAGTTAATATATATAATACAAGAAATAATTCTATTAACATTGCTATAGAGAAATATTTTTCAACTATAAAATGGCATGAAGAAAATATATTATTGGTAGCACATTACATTTTTTTTCCAATAAAATAAAGGAATATATACATTTATTCAGGCTTTGTATTCGCATCTTCCTGTTATTTTAATAGCTTTCTCTCTCAGATATGATTACAAGAATCTAAAAATTTATGCACATTAATGTGAATTAGAAGGATTAAAATATTTAACGATATTTCTTCTACTCAGGAGCACTAATTGTGAAAGTAAAATGGTGACAGATAAGTACTTTTAAACGACATTGATGGACTTTGAGTAGAAAGGTGAAGGACATTAGAAGTGAAGAATTTTTAACCCTGAAAATGCAGGAATTTATGGATCCTTTATTGCTACACAGTTCACGACTACTGATATAGATTGAAAAGAAAAGCTCATTTATCATTCTATTATTTAAACTGACAATTCATGAGAAAAAGTTTTCTTTCAAATAATTAAATTTCTTTTTTAAGCCCGTGGAAATGAATAAATGGTCATCTAGAATACAAAAACGAATTTTTACAACGTTTTTCGTAAAATAATATAACTCGATGTTGGGCTTTTTTTAGTTCAGTTCCGGAACATCTGGCACGCGCCTGAACGAACACGAAGTATTTTCAAATTCAGAACACTTTTACATATAAATGCGAAATTAATTGTGTCGTAGAAAGCTTGCGCATATTGAAAATAAGTATGATTTTCAAAAATATAAAAATTGATAAAATGGTAATTATTAATTTTGGGTTTCGGAAAATAGTATATATATAAAAAAATAAAGTTAAATTTTTTTGAAGAAGTTTCAAGTGTATTTAAGAACGGATATTTTGCTTTATAACAGGATAAAATCAATCTTTTATAAAAATTATGAAATAATTACGATTATTACGCTATTGTTCGTATGTTGAATTAGACAGATTACTTCGTGTTTGCTTTGGAGAATTTGATCTTAATTAGTTACATAAATTTAAAACAAATAAAATGAAAATTAACTTTTTGTCATGCGGGATTCTATTTAATTTTTTCCCTTTCTTCTGCAGCCATTGGACATAAAAATAATTATTCAGTTTTTCTATTTGATTTGCATTGTTCTTTCAATACATATGACAAGAATAATAGATATTTTCAAAATTCCAAGTATGCAAATGATTTTCAGCCTAGTGAATTATTTTTTGAATTTGTTTTTGAAAATTAAATGCAATATACCAAATACTGCCAATTTCCAATTAACTTTCCTGATCAGTAGAACTTGAAATTTTGATTTCAAGGAACCAAAATGGGTTCTGATACTGATAACTAGTACATTTTGTTTGCATTTTAATTTTTTTTTAATTAAATAATTTATTTTGTCCAATAACTTAATTATAACTTGCCTTTATATTAATTCAAAAAACTGATCTAAAATAAAATTACTTTTAATGAAAAAATATTACTTTTGGAGGCTTACTCTTGGGAAAAAAAAAAAGAAATTTCTCAAACTTGCAATACTTTTGAGTAGTAGTGTACATATTTCTTAATTAACATCTACATAAAGCTTTTTTCTTCATAACTATTACCATCTGTGCAAATGATGGAGCCAACTACAGTCAATGCTGATAATACAATGGTTTCAGTTTTATCCATTAATTTTTTACATAGCAAATGTACCACTTTCTCTTTTTCTTCATCAGGAAGTAAAATAGAGTATTTATTAATAAGAATGGTAACAGATTCTAACAACCTCAGAGCTTCAGTTGTAACCTAAAAAAGTTAAATAAAAAATATTCCATTAAAGTGTGGAATATTTGTAATGCTCATCATCAAAACATATTTAAAATAATATATATTCATAAAAGTATTGTCCTTGAGATTACCAAAACTTAAAAATACTCATATATGTAAAGAAAAGTAACTTAAAACTTAATATTACGAATGTTTAAATGAATTTTAATCAATGACAACTGCAAGATTTCCATATTTTCAGTTAAAACAGAATTCTTAGCCTGAATCAAATCTCTAACACAAATTATATGTAAAATGCATCAAGCTGCATTTTTTTTTTGGCAGCAATCTATTTCACCAATAATAATTTGCTTTTATATTTTATAAAATTAATGTCAAGCCTAAAAGTACTTAAAATTCCTCTTTGCCAATGGCAAAACTTATTTCAAATTATATTTATAATCATTAAATAATTAATAATAAAAAATGATAGCCAATAAAATTTGAATATGCTATAAATTCTAAACTTCAGCAAAATAGATGAAATATTACACATATATAAAAATACTTTCTTACATTGTAGTCAAAACGATTTTCAATGAAACGCACAAGATAATTTATCACATCAAGCTGATTCTTGGATTTCATAGAAGCATAAACTGAAAATTCAAAAAAAAAAAAAGTTAAAGTATGTCATATTAACTACAACTAATTTGTTATATTTATGTTACTGAGAAGTTCCAGCAATAATATGCATTGATCAGATTGAAATTGATCTGGAATTCTTAACATAATAACAAAAAAAAAGCAAATAAAAAATAAACTAATTTAAAAAAATTAAAAACTGGAAATGATTTTTTAAAAACTTTTACAGAGAAATTTTTATTACAGATGATGACCAAACTTTCAGAAAAAATGCTTTCTATTTCAGGGAGCAATTAGGTCATTAAATGAAGAAGATATAAACATATTATTATGAACTAAAACTCAGGAGTCAAATCATGAAAAGCAGTACAGTTACAGTTCAATATGAATTAACTGCAATAATTTAATAAACATAAAAATCTGCAGTGCTCTATAGGGAAAGGGGGGAGGACTTGTGTTAAAAAAAGGGTAAAATTTTTCACCTTTTTTTCTTTTGCCTTAGTGTTTACTAACTACAAATAAGAAAAAATCAATGTACAAAACAAATTTGATCTTTATATCTTAAAAAATTGCAAAATATCAAGAAGATTTTTGTAAGAACTTATTTTTGAAATTACCAAAAAAAGGTGTTTCAAACCCTTTTATTTCAAACTCGATTATAAATGGAAGATTCATATACTGAAAAAGAAACAACACACACATACACATAATGTATGAGGAAAACCTTTGAATAATTTAGAATATGTAGCAAGACCAGGAAAACAAGAATAGCCAGTTCCAAATATCTATGAAAGTTTCCTTTGCTTTTCTAGCAAGGTCTAACCTAAACTAATTCAAACCTAAAAACAAAGGGAACAAGAGGAACCTTGCACAAAAACTAGAAGGATCTGAAAAAATCATTTGTGAACAAAGGAAAAGCTAGATGGTTGGTATATATTGTCTGCAATAATAAAACGACAATAATGTGATAAAAACAATAATAATATGAAATAAAGGTTAATCAAAAAGCGTATCCAAAGTTATGAGATACAACTTAATAGATTTGGAATCAACAAGAACTTCTTTGATTTCATAACAAAATTGAAAAATGTAGTTTTTGTGGGTTATAAAACATTTGCAATAGATATTCGATAAGTATAAAAAAGTTATACAATTGGATAATTTAGATTTCTTTTAATTTATGGCTTAGGTACCATTTTAAAGTGACTCACATAATTGTACCAAATGAAAAAACATGCACATGCACATACACAATTTCTTTCACAAAATAAAGCTTTTCTCTTTTACCAAAAATATTTGTAAGACTATATCTCATAAACTGCAGTAAATTTATAATGACAGAAACAGAGACATGTTAAAGGACTTGTATCATTAATTTTATGCTATATCAAAGAAAAAGTATAATAATTTCTATCAAGTATACTTTTATATTAATCTTAACTCAACAAATTACTAATATTAAAAATTATATATGATTTTTTGAAAAAATCATATTTTATGAAATTTAAATTAAAAACATTTTAGAATAAAAGAAAATTATATTTAAATGATGTAGAAATGTTCATTACTAATATCTGTGGCCTAAATAAAAATGCAGAACAATTTATTCAAGTAGAGTTTATTTGAAATAGTTGAAATATTATACATTTACCATTATCATTTAACATGGATGAAAGTAATTCCAGTAATGCAAAGCAAATACTTCTGTTTTCTAAACATACATAAGACATAGGGTGATGTTGACAGCAAGTAGGTCCTGTTATAACTATACTAATGGATATCAGAGTGTCTTCAAGTGCCTAGAAAATAATTTACTGATAATACTAAATCTTTTTAAGAAACAGGCTATACAAGCAAATAATAATTAGAAAAGGAAATATGATTTTAAAAAGTTTGACACAACAACAAACATATTTTCAATTTAAAATAGAATAAATCAAATTGTTTAAATATAGTTTTAATTGTAAAAAAATCAAATCAAATAATACACCACACTTTTTTTTTTGTGTGTGTGTGTGATTCACAGAACTGAAATGAAAGGAGTAAATGAATTCTTAACTAATTTGCAATTTTGAAGAATGGATATAATACGATTTAAAAACATATTTTCATAGGAAGTAAGTTTCAAGTATTTCAGACAAAAATAACACAGATTTACATATTTAAAAGAACAAACTAAAGAGTGAAATTTAAAAACTCAATAAAAGTACTTGAATTCAAATTTTATTAATAAGATAAAAACTGTCGCAGAATCCTGAATTAAGCCACATGCTTAAATATTTCTATTCACTTTTATGCATATTTTCTATTTCATATATAATTTTATATTTACAAATTATTATTATATTTATAGTAACAAAAATACACACATCAAAAATTTCTCTTGTCTCAAATTTCAATGCAGAAATTATTAATTATTTTAACTTCAAAATCCAGATATTAAGTTTCACAGTGATAATTATTTATTATTTTACATTGTGTTATAGTAATTAACATTTACCGCTCATTGTTATATTTGTTTGTTTACATTTTATACACAAAGCTAGACTCCATATATATTCCTTGATTAAAGACAATAAGATCAACACCAAAAGTTATTGGTGATAATAATGTTTCATAAAATATTAAAGAAATAGGTTTCTAGTTAAAAAAAAGTGTGAACTACATTTTTTTTTTCGAATAATCAATGATATGATATTGAAGAAAACATACAAATAGCAAATCTTGTTTGAAAAGCAGAGAGAAATATTCAAATTGTTCTTATTATTATAACTAAAGATATTCTTATCTTAATGGGGCAGCTTTCTTGTAAACAATATTTCATATCTGATTTTACATGATTAATAAATGAAAGTTGTAGTAGAAATATCATCACATCAGAAGAGTGTTTAAGAAACAAAAAAATATATAATTTGCAACGTATTTTAGACATAGTAAGAATAAAAATAAACAAATAAAACCAAGAATTCTAAAATATTTCATGAATAATCAGAACAAAACCAACCATTAAAAATGAATAACAGTATTTTGCTAACAGAAAAAAATGGAATTCAAAATACAAAACTAAAGAAATAACATAAGAAAACATTAACAAAAACTCTAACTCATCGATAATGGGAATTATAACGAATCAACATAAACATATAATAAAAATCACAAACCTCAAGTAATTGAACTTTGTTACAATTCAGCAGGAAATAATATAATGAAACATACAGTTTAAGATACTATAATTAATTTTTACCCATCAAGCATCAAGAACAGGCAAAACAGAAAGTTGAGATTTGAAAATATGATTATGACACACTGGAAGAAGAAGGGATAATTTTAAACTCTGCCTAGCATTAATAATTATATTTTGGATTATAAGAGTTTGGCAATCTGGAAGATACTACCTAATGGAATGCTAGAAAATAAATCATTGAAATCATAAGTTTCTATCTTATTATCTTGTTAAGGAAGGATTGTTACATCTTAATCTTAGTTATATTATAATGAATCTATTGTAAGATTGTTATAGTCTATGATGCAAGTATATCTGTTTAATAAGGCAGAATAAAATAATTTTTTGTAAAATCAACACATTTAAAGCCCTGAATCACACTTTCTTTTTAATTAAACAACACACCTCAACTATTTCCTAGTTATAGAAGAAAAGATACTGTAAAATAAAACAGTGTTTAAGGATAGGTATGCTTCATACTTATAGAAAAAACTTTCAACTGTGATGTAGCAGTAGGATCGAAAATTTTTATGACATTTCAAATTAATAATGACAGATAAAATTCATATTGAATAAATTTTAACAAATCTGTACAAATCTCAAATTTTTTCATTAAAGGAATTTATACTAAATATTGATTTCCTGCAGGCAATTTAAGTATTTAGCTCATTACTAAATAGATTACAAAAATAATAAGTTTCCATTCATTAAACATAAAATTCCTATGATAACAGAGTACAAGAAATATAGACAAATATTATCAATATATATTAGTATATGTAAAAATTACAGAATAGTATGTATAACTTGAATATTGGATCATTTAACACAATACTTATTTTTAATTTTCTGCAATACTAGTATTTCCTTTATAACTTAGAGCCAGAATATTTATTAAAGTCTAGGGGAACAACTCCAGTATGTTACTATTTACTGCTCTACATCATATAAGTTTCCTTGCATTCTGCATCATATAAGTTTCCATGCAGCTTAAAGCTATTTTCAATAAATAAATAAAAATAATATTTAAGAGTGCCGTATACACGCCACCTGCAATTTTCAAACGTAATGTTATCCTATGGGAAAATATTGTACCCGTGTTTTGTTTGCTATTATGGTGTTTTTATTATGAAGTCATTTTGAAATCGGAAGAGGGAATAAAAACACAGGTTTCTCCCGAAGGAATTTTTTTTTCGTACGTGTCAAAATATTTTTGAAATATTTAATAAAAATTGAAAAAATGTCAAGGGCGCCATTTAAACAATTTTTTTAAAATCTATCATACATAAAATAAAACTAGCCACTGAAATACGTTCGTTTTGGAATCTTCTTTCCGATACATATAACTTTTTTTTAAAAAAAAAGAAATTAGGAGAATGAATACAAACAGTATTATAGACTTAAAATTGGAAAAATAATTTGAACTCCCCCTAACGTTCCTTTAACTCCTCCCATTCGCGGAGGAATACGTACTAAACCATGCTTTAACCACGTGATGGATTGTTACTTTTATTATCTGGTCTTCACCACGTCTTCAAATTCCCCCCTCAGCATTATTTTCTTTCTGCTTTTCGTTTTTGTTTTGCTTTATTTTGTTTACCATCATCGCTGTGGTCATCTGCGCCTTCACAATCTACACTTGTTCCAGCGAATACTACCACAACCCTCGAAACAAAATTAGCAAACTTTTGTAAAAGAATTTGAATTTTGCATATTTAGCTGCCTTTCCGGATGAGCTAATTGAAGATAGAATTTCAGAAAATGCACAGCAAATATTACTTCGGGTGCGACAATAATTTTTTTAAAAAAATTCATTTTGGAAATTAAGTAAAGATGGAAAACAATCATAAATAAAAATCATAAATATTATTTTCAAGAGCAGGTTCAGCTGCATGTAACACACAGACACACGCACACACAAAAAAAACCTTTTATTTTCAAAGTGGACAGCAGAAAACAGAAAAAATAATTCGTAAATCCAAAATTTTGGCAATGAAAAAAGAAATTAAGATTCTTTTAATTTGACTGTTTATTGCTAAAGTTCATTGATCTCAGATATCTCGAATGAATGAAAATTCGGATCCTTTTGCGATTATAAAGGATCAAAAGAAAAAAAAAATGAATGGAAAAAAAAGGAGAAAGTACAATGCTTTCGCAGCTTTTTTTTTTCTCTGGATATTTTTATAGCTGTTCTTTTTTACATACAATTCATAAATCAATGCTATTTTGTCTGCATTCTTTTTGTAAAAATTTTATTTATTTGATCTTGTGTTTGTGAGATTTTCTACATACATTTATACTATTCATAATCTTGCAATAAATAATGGTTAATTTTATTATCAATTGAAAAATAAGATTGCTTTAACCAGAAAAAACAATTAGCGGTAATAATTCATTTAAAGAAAGTAAGATATAAGAAAATTTATATATTTTTTTATTATTTACTAATAGTTGAATATTCTCATGTTTCTGAATGAGTTTTCTTCAAAATCGTTGATATCTATAGTCATAAAAGAGTAAAAAATGTATATATGTGTATATATATTACAATAGGTCACTAAGAAATATTTTTATTAAAAAGTCGTGTTTGATGATCAGCTGGTTCAATAGTAGAAAAGATATCTAAAGCTTTACATATTTTATATAACTTGGTTTCTGAATAGCTTTTTCTGAAAAAAAAATAGCTATCAAATCTTTAGTTTTTGATAGCAGTATAATTCAGTCATATTATAATGTAGGCCTTAAACAGTTCTGTTCATTATATTACTTATCTCTAACTAATTTTCAGTCAGAGCCCATAAAATTTACACTATAAATTAGAGTGGAAATGAACATTTTTTCCTGAAACCAAGTACATCTTTTTTTTTAAATATGAAAATTGAAAGCAGAATCGTTCAGTATTGAAATTGTATGTGCATTGCAGAATAATTATTATCATGTCAGAACATGATATTGTTTTGGGACTGAGATTTTCTAGTATCAATAAAAATCCGTTCGCGAAAAATAAACATTTTATCTTCACCAGCATCTCGAAAAATCAGCTTTAAATAATGCATTGCCATAGCATTTACAAAAGCTCTGATTAAAAATAAACTAATTAATGACTACAGTCAATAAAAACTAGATTAATGTTATTTTGAGCATGTGATTATATGAAATGAAATGAATAGGAAATGTGATATTTTTTTAAAACAATAAATGCGAGAAAAAGTTTTTTGTAACGTTAACAATACTAAAGCGACTCATTCAAATGAAACCATTAAAATGAATAAAAATATAATTTAAACATCATGAGCATGTGGTGCTTGGCCGTTATGTTCTGACACGATATATTGAAATATGCATAGCAGATTTCACTTTAATCTTTTGTAATTTTCATCTTAAATTATTTAAATAATTTAATATCTTAAATTATTTAACAGAAATTTCTCGGATTCTTCATAAAATTCAATTTTTAATTTTACTTTCAAAACATTTAAATGATGCAAATATAAATATTTTATATGACTTTAGTCAATAAACGTTCTTATAAAAAAATTATGAAGTTTACATTATACATAGTCCTTTTGTCCTAAGGAATCATATTCTGAAAAATACTCTTCATACTTTGAATTTTAAATAAATACATAAACTTTCTGTCTTCTGCTATCAAATCTGTTTTTACATATCAATATTAGATCATTTAATATTTTCATAATCATAGACCAATCACCGTCGAGGCATTAAAAAGAGAAAACTTTGGTATCATTTTTTTTAGCTTTATCGTGATGTAAAAATCAATTTTGTGCTGTTATAATTTCAGAAGTTATAGCGTTGTAAATTTTATAAATTTTTAAAATCTTGTTATTTTTAATATAATGAATTATTGGATGTATAAGGCTCAATATTAGTAAAATTAATTATTTTTAGATTAAAATATTATCTGTACTGCATATAAATAATACTGAATGAGAAAGTTTTTGTATTAGTTGAAGTTTAAACACTTTCGTTTTTCAAGTTCCCATTTCAGTTGAGAATATTGAAAATTAAAAGAGATGCATTGCACAAAATGCTGAATGATATACGGTTTTTAGAACAGAAGGAAATGTTAAATGTCTCATAGAATTTGAAGTTAAATATACTCTTGTGAGTAAGCAATCAAGAATAAGTTAAGTAAATTGTAGCAACCATAAATCTGAATTATAAAAATTAACTAAAACTAAGTTTTTTTACTGCATTTATGAAAACGTTTTCTTATATGAGAAGGAAATAATGCTTTTTAATGAGTAAGCATTTGTGTAATAATATAATTTACAACTATTTGTTTATCAATTCATGGTGATATAGGAGTAATCATAATTTCTATTTCGTACAAAACAATATTCCTAACAAATTATTTAACTGATTCTCGCACAACTTTTTAAGAAACTTTAGTTACATACAAATAAACAAATAAGCTGATAAGCTTTCAGAAATGTGGAACAGTCTTGACTCATGATAAATGTTAGAGAGAGAAAGCTTTTCAGTTAATTTACTCTTTTTTTACTTTTTCTTTGTGTTTAATGTTAGTGATCATATTAACCATATTATATTGAAACAAATTCTTTAGAAATTAGATTAATTTTTTTTAATTTCTAACTTCTTTTTAATGTTTCCATATTTTTTTATTTATAAGTAAAAAATATTACACATCTTAGACGAATTTTCAGTCTCAAATATTCCAGATTCTGATACAAAATATATCAACAAATCCTGGCTAAGCAGATGAACGGTTATACTTTCAAAATCCAATAAATAATTAAAACAAAATAAATTTAGAAATAATCACACAATTAATGGTTTAAAAATTTTCAAAACCCAGGAGGCATTCAATCTAATATGTGGATTTTACAATTTAATTCATTATTTTTCCTTCCAATTTATGTACATTGTATTAAGTTGGTTATATCCCATGTTTAGGAAAGCTGAGGAATAGAATTCATCCTAACATTATTCCCAAAATAAATATATTTATCTTTTTTTTTAATGTAGTTCAAATGAGCCATTTAATTAAAATGTAAGATATTCTCTTTTTCGCGAAAATCAGGCGGAAATCTGGAGCATACCAGCTACACAGAAACACCAGCCAATGTTGCACAAGTTGAAAAATTCAAATTAATTTTTTCATTTCCTCTCTTATTTAAGACAATTTAATATATTTTTAAATAAATTATTTATTTATAAAATTAAAAAAGGGACACTTTATTAAAATTCGTTGTTAGTACTAAAACTATTGAGATAAAGGGTTGGACCCATTCTTTGGAAATGAGCCCTAAGTCTTACATTTTCATAGACACAGAGATCTTGCCCATACTCCTGGATGGAAAAATTAATAAACGTAATTATTGTTAAAAATAAATTCGTGTCAAATAAAATTCTATGAATATTAAATTATTTAATCACTCCTTAATTACAGAATTCTATGATGTTACAGAATTATGAAAAGTAATTAAATGCCCCAAACTCGAAGTGCTTCAATAATTAATCAGTGAGGAATTCTATGTTCTAAGAGTCCTTCTAACATTCCCGCTGCCCTTAGTACAATTCTCTGTGCAAGCAGCTCCAGAGTAAAGAGTAACTTTCCCAAACAAGTTTGGGAGGGGGGGGTCATGTCTCCAAAAACAGTGTCAGATTTCGAAAAGCCTCTACAATGGGAAAGGGCAAGTTTTATTGGGGGTAGTTTGGTGGGTCAAATGACCTTCTGAATGTAACACTTCCACACAGCAGTATGTCCTGGGGACCAGGAATTCTTTTCTGGTTGGGTGTAATTCGGCTTGTCAATCAAGCCTTTTAAGCTTCTTCTTTCGTTAGTTTAGTCACCACCCTATCACCCCTATCGATAGGAGGCGCTTTCATCGACATCGAGTTTCTTTCACTGTATATGGCACTCTTAAGTGGTTTTTTTTTTAATTTTTTTACCTATAAACAATAAAGAAATTTTCAAACACCTATTAGAATGAAGTAAAATGGAACTATCTCAAAATAGAGTTCAAGTTGTAGCAAGTGAAGGTCGCGGTACGAACCTGCGACATTTGGGCCTGTAGCCGAGTAATGTAACAATCAAGCAAAAGGGACCCTTCAGCTCGAAGGATATTATCTGGCTTATAAGACTGATGCTACAAAGTATTTAAATACAATATAGATAATTTTGATTTTCTTTTAAACGTGAGAATTTTATGCAATGTTTTTTTTTCTATTATGAGAATTTTGAAATGCATGCCAATTGCTTTTTATATATGTTTCAGAAGAATTTTGTAAGAGAATTAATGCACAAAAATAAAATATAATTCTTAAAATAAAGGTATTCAATGAAACCTCTGATCAAATTCAATCAAAAAAATTTTAATTAAAGAAATTTTTTATAATGCACTTCCCCCCCCCTATATTTTCTTATAACTTCTTTTTGCCATACATCATAAAAGAATTTTTTTTAATACTTGAGTTCTCCACAGAAATCTGTGTGCTGTTGAATAAGTCATTAAGTAGATGAGGAACAATTTTTTTATTTAAAGAAAGAAAAAGTGTTCAAAAAGAAAATCATTATTTGGATCAATAAAGAAAGTTTTAATAATAATTGTTTTTCAGCTTTATCAATTCACACTTTACAAAGCAAACACTTTACAAATCCTGCTCCTTTTAAAAAAAGTCTATTATAAAATTTGCTACTATCTTGGTTACTTTTTTTATAAGCTTTTTACTATATATTTATAATTAACCATTTAATTTTATTTCTTTATAAAATGTTTGAATGTGGCAATAATTGTGCATAACCTTTTATGAATATTTTCATGATTTTTTTTCCTTCTGAATATGGATCAGAATTGATTTTTAATATGATTAAACTGTTTGAGAAAGGGTATAAATAGCTTTTATTTAATGTTTAGCTGAAAAGAATTATCATTCCTCCAATTCTCCCAAGCTTATTTTTTTATTCTGTTTTTACTCTCAATGTGTGTGTGTGTGCGCGCGCGCGTGCATGCGTGTTTTTGAGTGAGTTGATATATTTGTCCTAACTTTCGCATTTATGATAGTATACACATATAATACACTTAAAATAGCCACATTTATAATAGTAACAAATATATATAGAGAGATAGATATATGAAAAAGAATACATACGTCTGGATTCATTAATTTTGTCAATTTAGATAATGTCAGAAGACATGAAATAACATTCTTAATGCAATCTGACTTAACTTCTATTATTTTAATCATAGATTCATGGATTTCTTGACAGGATAAGCCAAAAATATCAACCATATTTTCCTGAACACTATTTCCTGCCAAAATTTTCAATGGCAGAGTGAGGAATTGGATATGTTGCTTCAAAATAAGCTTATTTTTCTTTGAATCCCTGAAAAACAAAGTATTTTAAGAAATATAAAACCATTTTTAATACATTTCTAATGAACAGTGAAATGTTTTTTTTTTTTTAATTAAACAGAGAACATATTTGTACAATGATTATTTTATTTTAAATATTTCAGGCATTTTATGTTTGAATAATTGCATGCCAGAAAGAAGAATAAAAAATTTAAAGACTATATATGTATATATATGTTCCTAAAAAAGAGAGAAAAAAAATTAATAGGTACCTACTTTTGCTGCTAAAAAAAGAATTAGGGAAAATTTTTGAATAAACAAAGTAACTGTTACAAAGTTATATAATTTTTTCTGCACTGCAGTGCAATACATTTAAACCTATTTGCATTCACAAAATTAAACATTTAGGAATGGACTATTTCTTAAGCTATTTTGATTTTATAAAATTTATTTTCAATTATACAAAAAAGCAATTCTAAAAGTCCTTTTACATTTACTTTTGACTTGCTTTTTGTTGCCTGGTGAGATTTAATTTTATATACAAAAGAACAGAAAATAAACTATGAGAATCAATTAAAACTTTTACTTTTTAAAAAACAATTTAATACCTTAAAATTGATCCTATAAGCTTTACAGCAGAAGCAAACAGTGAATGTGAAATCAGTAATTTTAGTATATCTTGAATAAAAAGTTCAGAAACACCACCACTGAAAGAGAACACAATTTGTAAATTAATTAATTGAGATGGATATTTATTTGATTTAGTAGTATAAGAATGCAGAGAAAATCAAGTTACCTGGTAAAAACAGAGAGAAGAAGATTCAAGACTTTTTCATTTACAGTGTCACTTTTTGTTAAATGCTCAAAATAATGAGAAAAATGTTGTTTTAGAACAGAACTGCTGTTAACTAGATTCTTAACATTAGATATTTCAAAAGAGTTTTTCAAAACTAATAGGCAGCAGTCAATAGTATTATTTTCAAGATGCATTCTCTCAAGCGAAATCCCAGATATAAGATTAAGAACAATGTTTTTGAATAAGTTATTTAACAAAAATTGTTCTTGTACTGGAAGTAATGACGTATTTGATGATGTCCACATGGTTAAAATCTCAATGAAAAAAGAAACAGCCTTTGCTCTTACATGATAACTTGATGATGAAAAGCTTGAAAATGCAAACTGCATTAAATCTGTAACAATAAATAAAGAAATAAAAATAAAATAATAATAATTTTTTAAATGATTATTTACTTTCAATTATTAGTGATATTTTTTTTTCCTTCTTATTTATAATAAATATATCAAATCCAACTTGTATTTTAATTATACAACAGGTTTAGATTTTAAACATGATTTCAGTTACAGAAAAAATAAAAATGCTTACAGTATACAAAAAGTTAATGTGCATTATCAGAGCAGTGAGAAATTTCTATGCTCCCCCCCAAAAAAGGAAGTTCTAGTACATTTTTAATTTGGGAGCCAGAAAATGTATGTGAGATTTTAACAAAACAAGTAATATAATCAAAGTAATGAAAACAAAGAAATACAAATATATATATATATATTAAGAAGCAAAAATTACAATAAATCAGGTTACTTTTCCGTTAGCCAAGTGCTGGCAAAAAATCACCAAAGAAAATTGGCGAAATTCTACTTTATTTGGAGATTTTTTGCTTTAAAACCACTATAAAAAATTTGGCAGAATTCTACATTGGTTTGTGATTTTTTGCTGGTACGGCTAACGGAAAGGTACCTAAATCTACATTAAAATTTCAAAGTTATAAACTAAAATAAAAAAAATGTAAACACAATAATTAAACAAAGATGTACAGTAAAATTGAATATCACTTACTTTCATCTTTAAGCCATATTATTCCTTCAAAATGTTTGATCATATTCGTAAAACAAAGCAAAATTGCACATTGAACTGTAGGCAGGTAAGTTGTAGTAACATTATTTCTTAATGCATTTGATAATTCTCTTAAGATAATGGAATCTTTATACAAAATAAAAACATCTTTATTCCCAAAGAGTACACCAGCAAGCTCAATAGTAAATTTCTGGATTGTAGGTGACATATCAGTGGTATTGTTATTTAGAGATATAATTACTTTTTCAGCCAAATTAAGAATTTGCGTATTCGACAGCAGATCTTGTGTAATATCTAGAGAAGAATAAAATAATAGAATTATTAAGTTAATAAACATAATTAAGTTATATAGTAATTAGAAATAATTAATATTCACATTATTATTTTTTATTTAAATTTTAGTTTTATAATAAGATAGGGGACAATTTTACAGAAATATTAGTAAAAATTAATATATCAACAATTCATATTTTGTTCTAGACCCTAGCATTTTCTATTAACAAGATGTTATGATATAGTTTATAATTCTTTTTTTAATAATTAGAAGCAAAAATATAAAATAAGCTTTTTAACTTTTGTTAGTTAAGTAGTTCATGGTTTGTGTTTTCAGTGAATAGATTCAAAGCTTTTATTTCACTCAAGAATTTTAATTTATTGCTGTAAAATATATAAAAAACAAAAGCAACCCTCATTTTTTGAAAACTTTAAATTATTTTATATGTTAATTATAATATTTTTCACTTTTAATGTATAAATTTTCCCTTCTGACAACCAGATGTTTATCCAAAATGATAATACTTATTTAGTAGTGTCAATTAACTTTAATGAAGTTTATCACAAGCAAATGAGAGTATTCAAATTATAGCTGTATATTAAACAAAACAAAGTATTCTTATTAATAAGCTACATAGATAAAGAAATTGTCACAATAATCCTCATTATTTTTTTTAAAAAAAACCCTATAAAGTGGCATTAAAGGCCTGTGAGAGGTCCGACAAAATGTCAGACCTCTCACAGAAAAATCCCTGGATTGAATCCCTGCCTGAGGGTGACTCTTGAAAAAGTCTTCAGGCTGGATTCATTGCATTCCCCCCTTTCGATTTCAAATTTTAACTTAAACTTTTTTGCTAATTTAGCTCATTTCATTTATGTTCTAGGTGAAGTAGCATTAACACTCTCTAAAAATAATATTCTTTTTGATATTATGGTTTAGGTAATTTGTCTTTTCCATATTGTTTTTATTTGATATGATAGTTAAGGATATTTGAGAATCATAAGAGAGACAGTAGGAACATCAGAAAAAACTCTGATAAAATAGAACTGTACATAACTTTTAGAAAAGTATGGTTGTGCTTCAAACTGAATAAACTGAAAGAGTAGAGAAGGAATACCTTGTAATTGGATAAAGATAGAGGAATATGTAAAAAGAATTATTGTTTTAATGTAGCAAATATAAAATCTGAATGCAATTGTAATATAGACATAGATATAGAAGATCTACTTGGAAAATATTTATATGCAAATGGCCATATACAAGAGAAAAAAAAATCATACACAGCCTCATATTTGGATTATGGCAGTAGTTCCTAGATGATGGCAATCTTAAGAGGATTAGCCATACCAATGACACTGCAAGATAGCTATTACTGGGTGTAATAGATAGCTGTGGATATCAACAAATATCAGAGTCTAGAGATAAATCCTCCAAACAGATAGGGAAAAAGTATTTTATATTCTCTCTTTCCTATTCTGCTAGGATCAGTCATCCTGGTGTAGGAAATATAGTAAATGAACATCAGGATGCAACAACATGCTTTTTGAAGAATCCAGTTTTCTCTTGAAGTGACTTGCATCACATATTCATATGAAGAGTATTAAGATCCTACTATAAAGAGAATATAATTGAGACTACTTTTATAGTGCCAGTGTAGCTAATTTGGAATGGATGGGTTCAAAAATTTATCTTCACAGACAATGACGAACAGAATAAACCAGACTACTTTTGGTATATTTAACAATATTTTTGCCTTTAAAGAGGTGCAGTAATTGTGAATTTCGTCTTTATGGATGATATTTCTTGCACTTAGTGTCAAATAGTAATGTATAATTAGAGACAGAGAAGAACATATAAAGTGATTGGTTTTTCTTCCCTGATTACCACTTAGATAAGGATGTACGAAATTTGCTTAAGTTACAGTTGTCGCCCATTCTTTACCTATAGATTGATTGTAGGATGCATTCAGGATCATTCGATAATTTCAATTCAAGAACAGCCTAGCCTACTGAATAAACAAGAATTCTGAGAGTTTATGTAGATTATCTAGAGTAGCTGAATAATCTAGAATTCAGTATACGAAACAACTGTACAGTTATCTTATAGCATATAATAAGCATACATCCTATAAACTACCATATTATGTTTTCTAAATGAGACAAGAATTTTTTCATTGTTCCACAGAGTCCTATTTTTTTCTTATTTTATTGAGTATTGCAGTTATTGTACACTTACAGCTGCATAGCACTCAGTTTGATTGAAGCTTTGGAAATTATTACAATCATTAATTTAAAGACACAAGTAAATGAAACGTACATAACAGAACATAATTTATTGTAGAAGCCGAACATGCATTATCACTGAGGGCATGATGTAAATTGCAGTCCTGCATTACATTGTGATGATTTCTGCATATAATATGTCTTTTTTATTTCTATTTGAAAAGTTAAGTATTAAAAATATTTATCAGTGCATTTAAATAATAATTGTTGGATACTTGTGATTAGAGATAAAATTGTTATTATGAAACTTCTGAAAAAGAAGTTTATCATTATTAAAGACAAATAGAAGGATAAGAATTTTTCAATTAAAAATTATTTTCAATATTTTAGTTAAATTCTTTACTCTTATTAAAATATAGCCTTAACAATTAACATCTATAATGCTGGGCAGAGTAAAAAATATCCCAGCCTTTTGTTTTAGTGTCATTGCAGGATACAAAATTCTAATTCCCATTTTGGTACTTAGCAACTAAGAATTTTTTTTTCTAATGTGTTTAAATTGACTGATTTATAATGTATAAAACTAAAATAAAAATAAAATTCCGGTTAAAATGATCATTAGTGTGCCCCCGAGTTTGTCGCCAATATGGCAACCCAATACAAAGCTCTTGTAGTAACCCTTATGATGTTTTGTTTACTTCTTTCTGCAATGGTTGAGTTGTACATGAGCTTCAACTATTTTCATGAAAATATAAATTAAAAATAATATCAATTAAATATTTTATTTTTGATCTGTATTATAATTAAGATTTTTTGTATAGTTAATAAGAAGTTTCAATTATATTTTTAATGCGAATATAAAATATTTATTCCTTTACTCATTTTAATTGTCAGTATGCGATTTCACAAAATCGTCTGGTTTCTTTCTTTAAAAACCGTCTGCAATAGAATTATTCGCATTTCTCGTCATTCTTTCAAAGCTCTATCGTTTGTTTTCTTCGCTAGTTTTTTTTTCGGCAATTATTCAAGAGTGGATGACAGGTGAATGGGATGGAAAAAAACATTTCGAACCTGATAAATGGATGAAGGGTGATTGGAATATTTTTTTTACAACAAATTAAATACTTCAAGTTTGTACTTTATGTCTTTAAAATTTCCTCTTAAATCCATTCTTTTTGTATCTTTGTCTTTCTGAATTATTTATTATTTACTGTTCATGTTATCCGCACATTCCTTATGTTCAATGTGCTAGCGAAGCTACTAGTTCCCCGCTCCCGGGCATAGCGAAGCCGTAGGATGTTTTTTTAACTTAATGGGATGGAAAAAAACATTTCGAACCTGATAAATGGATGAAGGCACCGGGAATTTGAATAATTTTGAAGGCACCGGGCCTGAAAAATAATAATAAAAAGACAATGCTAATCGATTTAAAAAAAATCATCATTATATTGCGAAAAGTCGTAACCGTCACTAACTCTTAAAAGTGTTTGTTTACAGTGTCCGCCATCTTTATTGGCGACTTGGCATCCTTGGCGCGACAAGGGGCACACTATAAGTAACCTTTACCAAAATTCCATTATGGGGTAGAAATGTTGAAATTATATTTAGATTTTTTTTAAATATGCTGAATTATAGCAAAGTTTAAAATCTGATGTAGCGATTAGTTTTGACTTGAGTGTTCGTAACATATTGAATATAGAAGATAACACTACAAAAAAACCAAAATGTGTGTGATTCTCTATTATAATTTCCAAGAGTTAATCTGTGACAATCAGATCAAAGATATTGTAAACAAAATAACAGATGGCTTGTGGATGTCTTTCTAGTTTATAACATTTTAAATAATTGTGGCAAATATCAGAAAAATTCAAGAAATATTGTTAAAATTAATATGCATGTTAACAGAAATGACTTAAAATGAAATTTATCCCTCAGATTTTAATTTAAATGGAAGGATCAATAACTTTTTCCTTGACATTCATCTCTTATGAACAAAAAAAAAAGCAAACATCTTTTGAATAAAAAAAGCAAACATCTTATGAAAATAAAATCTTTTGAATAAAAAAATCCTATTTTATAAAGATCTCCAATTTACATATATCACACTATATATATCATTTCTGCAACTAGTAGAATATTTGAACTATCGTGTTCATAAGCACATGAATGGTTATAATTCCAGTCACTAGATAATATCCTATACTTTCAATAATTACAACATGCAGATTAAATCATTGTATTTTATATTCTTTAAGAAATTAAATTATTTGAATCTTCCTACATTTTATTCTAAAACAAGATTATAAAAGTTTAATACTATGAGAGAGGATATTTTAACAGGACCTAATTTTATATTTTCCAAGTAAAATTTCATATGTGTGCATGTGTATGTGTGTGAAAATCCTTTCATATACTATTTTTTTAATTAATCATCTATCAGTAATTATTTTTTTGCAATTCTAGAACTTTTCAATGCATTATCACAGTTCATTTAATACAATAAATGTTAATAAAGAGAATTCACAAAGGTGGGGAAAATATAGGTAATAATTTAATTATTTTGCCCATAAACTTTAAGTATAATCATAGAAAATGCAATGCCAG
Source organism: Argiope argentata (assembly GCA_026289955.1). NCBI lineage: Eukaryota > Metazoa > Arthropoda > Arachnida > Araneae > Araneidae > Argiope > Argiope argentata. Next base: position 997,944 of record JAOUZG010014855.1, on the reverse strand, counting down.
AAATTACTCTCACAGAGTAATTACAATTATTACTGTTATTTTGTAAAAATCAAAAAACTAAAAAATTAAGGAGACTTCCGATGTCGTGAACGATTATTAAGATGTTATCTCAATGTGCGTTCGAATAAAATAAAATTTTATAAACTATAGAAATCTATATAATAAAAGTAAACTTATACTTAATTCTTCTGTAAATCTGTTATCTCTGGAAAAATCTTGCGATATTTTTAATTTGATGACACTTAATAGCTTTTCTAATAAAGTGTCATCCATATCTTCACGCAATTTATTTTCAATCATTAACTTGAAAACTTTATTAAGAGAGTGATAAATTTCATTACGAGACATTTTAAAAAAATGTATTGAAAATAGAGGTGGGTCGTTCGCGAACGAACGGGTCCAAACGAACGGGTCATCTAAGTGAACGAACTGAATCGGATCGCCATTTTCTGGATTAGTCGTTCGTACGCGAACGAATGTGCGGACCCTGCTATATCAGTTCATTAACTGTGTGGATCCACACACTCGTTCGCGATAGAGATGCATAATCTAGGGATGACAAATATTTTAGAAACGGTTATTACGTAAGCAATATCAAAAAGTCACAAATTTCAGTGACCAATACTTTTCAAAAATGGGTGTGATTCAAATCACTGACACGTTCTTATTGGTTAATATTTCGATTTCAGGTCTTGGATCACGATAGAAAGTAACAATCGATACGATCTGTCCAATGGACGCTCTCGAAGCAGATGTCAATCATGCATTTGAAAAGTCCCTTACCCACTGATGCGCTTTCCAGGAACAGACCCCCCCCCACACACAAATAGTTGGGGCAGGTGGCCGGTGATGGGACTTTTGATCACACGCAGTGAGCTTCCTATTTCAAAAAGAGTCAATTCTCCCCATCGCTGGAAGCTATACGCGGCTTGACTAATCTTACGAAAACTAGATTTCTTCCGCATTCATCTTCACAGAAAAATACTAACTTATGTTTTTAAACAAGTTTCGGCCGATATTCAATGCTTCAAACAAAATTAGTAAAGATTTATGTCTATTCTTAACTGGATATAAATACTATAATTACTAAATATCTACGATTGAAGCGATTTAATAAGTTCATAATTAAATTTTCTGTGCCTGGTTAGCATGAGAATTCCGTTACTCTGAAGGATTTCCCAGTTTTTAAAGTCAGAATTATGGCTTATTACGCTGTTTTAAAGATTAAAGGACCATTTTAAATTAATTGCCAATGATAAATTTTTCTTCATTGATTTATAAAAACATTTTGGGAAAGATGCACAAAAACTCCTGCAAATTTAAATACTTTTTTTTAATTTTATAACAGAGAATGTAAAGGCTTGCATCACGTATATATCAATAAATTTGTTTAGATATCATCAATATTATGGCTGACAATATGATAAAAAAATGCTTCGTTTGTTAAAATTTCGTGGATTTCAGAATTCATCGGGAATTAATTTATAATGTTCCCATTTAAGATATTCTTTTACTCTTTTTGCTTTAATTAATTTTCTTTAAAATATTTTTATTGGAATGAACTTAAATAAATTAATAATTAAAATAATATTTCTTCTGCCTTTTTTCTTTCTTTCTTCTTCAAGGTGTTTTAAGTGTATATAAAAGAGAATTGATATCATTAGACTCAAAAATTTAATCTCTTGTATTTTCAAAAACGCCATTTCAAGAAAATATCTGTAATGTATACTGAGTCTTATTCAATCTAAACGTAAAATTTTAACCCCTTGACATACGAATTTGTTTTACTTAAATTGTTATTTTAATTAGATGACGCATACTATCTTAAATATATATTGTTATCTTCATTCATATAATAATATAACGAGCATTTGAGATGTTGAAGCCTTTCTAGGTGATTTTTTTCATTTTTAAATGTTTAATCGTGTTCACTTAGTTGCAGGTTTAAAACTGAAATAATTCGTTGCACGTGTTAGACATGTCAATGTTTACAAAGGGGTTAAAAAATCGTGTGGAAATTTCTGAAAGTAAAAGATGATAAATTGCTGAATGCAACCTGCCTTTCGATTATAAGTCATGCATACTCTATATTCTATTGTCTAGATATTATTTTTAGTAAAATTATATTTTATGTTTTCAGATAAAGTTTTAATAAAAGAAATGGATAAAAACTATTTTTTTAAAACCATAAATTTCCTTAATTGTAAAATATTGATTATAAAAACTAAAATACCTTCAAATTTACATTCTTATACATTCAAATAAATTCTGCATTTTTAAGAAATCCCTATTGTAACATTGTTAGCCGTGTTTCACAGAAAGCGTTTTAAAAAATCGGTTTTGCGTAGGAAGGATATAGATAAGTGCGTGTTTGTGTCTCTCAAAAAATATATACTTTTAGGAATTAAAAAGTAATATTTTGAGCAAATGGAATGGCTTGAAATGTTAAATTTTAAACTTATAGCCGATAAAATGCCTTAAAAATATTTTATAATGAAAATAAAATTTATAATGTAATGATTTAAAATGAGCTAATTTCTACCGATTTAAAAAAAAAACTGTATACCTTAACATAATTACTAAGCCAAATATCAAATTTGCTGAATATTCTTTAACGATAATTGCGTTTCTAAATAAGAGAGAAGGGGGGGAATTCGCTTGAAGTTTACTAATATCTTCTCAACTCGAAATTAATAATAATTGACATTACTACTCTAAAAAAAAGGAAGGTAATCGATTTTGTTGGGTCATAAGTAATAACTATTTCATTCTGAGAATTTGTTATTGATTAAGAGCATATATAAAAAATTAAGAGATTTAGCTCAAAAATTGCAAAGCTTTCTCAAGTATTAAACAAACATATATATACATCAATCAAAATTACTAATTTAAATACGTCATGCCTTTTGTTCTGGCACTCATTTATGTATGTGTAATTCTCAGCTGTCTTATGAGTACAAACATTTCCACACTAAATTATTATTCGCAAAAGAAATTGTTTTGAAGAAAGACTGAAATTAATTTTTAAATTAAATACACTTCATTTTTGGAGAACTGATGCCTTCTTAAATGATATAGACGAAAATATAAAAAAATTTAAATCAATTTTCTTTAAAACATGTCAGTTTTTTCTATAAGAATTAAGATTTAAAATGTGAAGGCATTAGAAAAGTATTATTTAAAATGAAAATTCATTCAGATACTTTTCCATTTGTTTTTCAAAGTGTGTTAAATATGAAACAAAGCAATGTTCAAAATTCCTATTGTTTAAAATTGGTGCGTGGGTAAAAGGTTTACTGAAAATTAGTAAATGTTTTGTGCTTGGGAGGTCTGTCTTTCATTCGCCCTCTTCGTGGGTTCACATCTCATTTTACCTCCTTTTAGGACTCCATTTCCGGGAAAAACTATCTGAAGAAAAAGATCAATATCTTTCTTTTAAATAGGCAATTACCGAACACATGCGGAGAATTGAATAGGTTTTTTCTCTATGACTCTTTCTGATATTTCCAGTTTTATTTTGTTTTCGGCTTATTGCATCTTTAACCCTCTCGATGCCAGCCGGGCGTTTTGGAAATTTACCCCCAAACCTCCAAGTCAGTCGGGTTGGGGCGTTTGTTTGCGTTTTAGGGGAGATGGCTTTTAAAAGCGGTTGATGTGTTACGCACTGCAGGAGATTCGTTTTATCAATGGCGAGCGCGGCTTTTTCACAGATGATTCCCCTGTGCCTTAAGGCGGTAGAGGTGGGGAGGGACTCACAAAATAAGTTGTTTGCACAATGTTGTGTTTTGAAAGGGCTTTAAGTTTCTATTTCAACGTGTTGCTATCTCAAAATTGGTAAGATTTCATGGCTACTTATAAAGAAGTTTTCCACAGAGATGTTCTCTGTTAACGATGAATGATATGTAAGCATTCCGAAACGTAATTTTTTCCCTTCGGATAAACATTATAAGCTCGTTTTAAATATTAATACTACTATAAAGGTATAAAGAAAAACTATTGCATTTATTTTGTGACCTATTTACATAGTAACTTTCTCAGAAAACGAGTAGAGACTCTTGTTACTGTGGAGGACAATCGTTTCATATTTCTAGCTACTAAATCTATCATGAAACGGTCGTCAGAAGTTTAAATGCCGGGGACAAACGACATCTTTCAAACAGCTTAACCCCCCCCCCCCAAAAAAAAAAAAAATTAGATTTTACTTTCCCCGTCCTTAGAGTGAGATAAGCTTTAGAAATGGTGCGTTCCTTGCCCGAATGTCATTCTGCAAATTTTTCTTCAGTTGTGAATTTCTACTCTTTATTATACAAATTGTGAATCGTTTTTTATCAGAGTAATTTTTTATTAAAACAATTTTACCTTTTTAAATTAAAACAATTTTACCTGCTACTGATGAAGTGACAGTGATCTGTTGAACGAAGATGATGGTTGCCCAAAAAATAATGTTTTAGCTGTTTTGATGTTTTACATTTTCTTGAATTTCATTTATTTTTCTTGATTCATTGTAAAATGAAGTTTTAAAACTATCACATGTATTTCCTGCTTTATTTTGATGTAACAAAAAATTAAGCAGTAGCATATGTCATTTTATCTACTATTGACAAACGATTGTTTTAATGACATTTTAAGTTTTATGAAAAATAAGGAATTTTTTTTGTAGATATTTGTTCTAACTTTTATTTCAATGATTGAAAAGTGATTTATTAAAATTTGTGCGTGATACACTCATGCGTAAATTTATGGAAACTTAATATGAAACGTTTGTTCTAAAATTCATTTTATTTCATTGTAATTAGATCTTGTCTTAACAATACTAAAGAAAAATTAAATAACATTTTAAAATCCAAAATTATGCTTGAAAAATTTATCATGACGGTTTATACCAAAAGAAGTAATATTTATGACAAACTAAAGTAAAATGCCCAGACTAGAAACTGAAGGAATGTGTTTGCGATATATATTTCACTGAGTAATTTTTTCCCCTAAATTTATTGAGCAATTTTTAGTATCAGTATTAAATAATGTTTAAAAAATGTTATTTGATTTATCGAATTGCTTTTATAGATAAGATAGAAATATTTTTAAATATATATTTATCTCGCACTCCTTTTCGATTATTTAAGCAGAAACAAGAATGTATAAGCTTTCGGAAACAAAACATGAAAACATTTTTAAAAATTTAATTGAAGGTAAAAAATTCATTCAAAATTCAAAATAATATTTTATATTCAAAAATTCAATGAGAGTAACAATATATATTAAATAAAGTTGATACTGACGGCAAAAAGTATTGGAATTCTCAACTGAATGTTAAAAGAACAAATTTTAGAAGTGTCTTCCAAAAGGCGCTTGTTTTCACATTTTTTTTAAAAATTCAAGGTATGCTTTCATTTTAATATTAAATAAAGATTTAAAACATTATCTCGTCTGTCACTAAATTGAATTGACATCTGTACCATGTAAAAAATATTCTAATTGCATTCATTTATACAATATACACGTCGCATACTATTATAATGTAAAAGAAATTGCCTTCTAATATCTATATTATTATTTAGTTTTGACAATACAATATGACAATACAATATTGTATTAATATTTTAAAAATATATCGGGGAAAATTTAAAAAAAAAATTATAATGTTTTTAAAATTGGCATTAATGCCAGTTTTTATTTCATTGGTTTGAAATCTAGTATGAATTTTCTAAAAACTATTTTCGAAATTATATTGTAAAAAAAAATTGTCAAATATTTGGCGATGAAAAAAATACCCCATAAAGTCGATGAACGAAACGTTTCACGCTAAAAAGCATCAACACATTAGAACACTTCGACCGGTTGAAAATGCAACTCCTCGGAAAACCGCAAAGCAATAGCTCAAAGGGGAACTGTGACAGATTTATTACTTCGGACCCCAGGAAGTAACTGCCCCTCAGCTTGGAAGAACCCATGTCGTCCAGAGACACCCGAGAAAGTGTGGATGTTAAAGGGAGTGCTTTTTGAAAAGGGCTTGGAGGTTAAAGAATTAAAAGCTGTAGTTTTAAATAAAAAAAATTGTTATGAGACTAATTTTATTTTAGTATTTACTAAATTTGAAATTGATAATTTTTAAGAATCTCTTTTTTAAACCGCTGGTGAATATATTTGATTCAATAATCTTCATTGTATTATTGTAAATTTTAATTCAAAATGTTCTCAAAACATAATTTATCTGATTTAATGTGAAAAAAAAATAAATGAAGTTAAAATACGAAGTCACTGGAGACTATGCGATTTTATGCAAAAAAGAAAGCTCATAAAATATTCTGAAAATTGTTTCAAATGACATTTGGATGGGCACTAGGGATTTTTTAACTGATTTAAAATTTTATTCCAGGCAATGATATTGATTATTAAACTTGTCGCTTATTGTATAATTCCATTTGTTATAATTTGAATTTTAATACAGTTCTACATCTTATAAGTCTTACTTAGTTATTATTTTATTGTAAAATCAAATTATTTTCTTCTTTATTTTTATGAACACAAAAGAGTATATGCATTCCCTTATGACAATGCATTAGGAAATTTAACCCATAGAAAAATTGTAAAAATGTTAAACGTACAAGCCCTTCTACGGTAAACTTGCAGAATAGTGTAGTATAATAAGACTATTAATAAAAAACTTTTAAATAACTTTTAATAAAAAATTTTTAATAAAAAAACTTTTTAATAAAAAACTTTTAAAACGTCCTTTTTCTGGAGGTTACGAGAAACAAACTTAGTATTCACAATATTTTACTATGACGAAATGTGATATTTTAATGGCAAAGTAAAAAATTAAGATTTTAATTCATTAAGGGTTATAAAATATTTTAACAATACTATTTTTTCGATACTAGGAAATCAAACCAGTTTTAGTAATTCTTAAAAATACACATACACAAGTAGAACAAGAAATAAATTCCTTCCCCCAAAAAATTATGCAAATATATACATTTTTTGTTTTGTTTCAGGAAATAAATAATTCTCCCTAATTTTGAGAAATAATTTTACCATTATATGAAGTAAAAAATGTTTTAATAAGTTTAAATTTTTTTCAAAAAGTTCAAAACATCGGACACGTTTAATTTATAACAGCTAGAACCTCATCAAAGTAAAAATTATAAATATATTTTTTAAGCAAGTTTTATGCAGTGTTATGCATAACAATTGAAAAACGATTTCCAATTCCTACAAAGAATTACCACGTTTTGAAATTATAAGGTAATTTTAAAGAAAAGAAGAAAAAAAAAAGATATATTCTGACAAAGCGAAAATACGACGCGATAAGCAACAGTGCCGCTGTTTCCAGGTGGCTAGAATTAATTTTTATCTATTGTCCAGAAGGGGAAAACAATATCTTTACCAAATTTGTCACACTTAAAAGTTGTTAACAATGTAGCAAATATTAAACAATGCAGGAAATGGAGAAATTTAATTATAAAAGAATCTTCTTTCAGAGCAATGGATTAATTTATTACGTCATCCATTCTTTAAAATTATATTTAAAGCATGCATTTTAGAAAAAAAAAGTTTAAATATTTTTTTCAGAATTCAAAAACCCGATGAAAATGAATATAAATATAAAATGAATGTGCATGAATATAATATTAAAATGAATGATAAAATGAATATAGTTATGCTTTGAATAATCCACTCACTAATGATTATTTCACTAATGATTTTAATTCTATACAATAAAGGAATGATTTCTTTTACAACGATCTTTGAAATCACATCCATAAAACTATGCATTTTGTATAAGAAATATTTACAAGAAAGCTTTTTTTTCTCCAAAATATGTGTAACAAAAATGAATATAAGATCTCTTTATTGTATAATGGGTGAAAAATAAACATTTTAATACACAATTAATCATTCTCTTGTTAATGCACCATGAAACCTCATGATAAACACTAGACAATGCTTCGTTGTCAAAAACAGTAAAAAATGAAATAAAATTATCAAAAACTGCAATTTGAAATTTAAGTAAAATAAATCTCAATATTGTGTTGATATCTCAGTAATGATAATTTTACTTTGAAATACTGAAAAATGTATTAAATAATAATGATAAAATGTATTCATACATCTTAAAAATTTATACACAATAGTTTTATTTTTTAATGAATGGACCAAAAAGACAATGAAGGAGTCAGTCGATTCAATTTATTCACGATATTAATGCAAAAACTTTAAGTTGGCTATAAGCAAATATGTTGTGTAAGAGAAATAAAAAGAGTAGCTGATTCCTTTCAACCTAAAATCGCAAATTGTTACAACTCCCCGTATTGACACTATGCTATCTGAAAACGGCCTGAGCCGACAGCTCTGAAAGAAAAGAAGGGTGTCGGGTGATCCCCGACCCTACAGGGGGAGGAAAGGAAATCCTAGAAATACAAAGCATTCTCCCCTTGTATCCTCAGGGTTCCGTCTCCTTAACGGGAATAAAGATAAAAGGAGAAATCTGTGAATGGGTTGAAACGTGACCGGATTGGTTATTCTCGGATAGAGATGCATAATCCACCTTTTTTTGAGTAACAAATAATTTTGCTATTGCTATTTTTAAATATTTGTTCCAAATATCTGTTATTTCAATCATATTATTAATTAAAAATTATTAATTATAATTAAATTTATTAATTATAATTAAATTTATTAATTATAATTTATTTATTAATTATAATTAATAATTTATTTATTTATGTAAGAAACACGTGGTTGAATTAATTAATTTATTTCAGCTTAATTTTTAAATTTTTTTTCAATAATATTTATTTAATTATTTATTGGATTATTCTGAAAAAGTTGAATTAAAAATAAATGTCATTCCTTTAAAATGTTTACATTAGTTCTAAATTCTACCAATAGATGGCGCCAGAGTAGTAAACAAAATTGTACCGTCTCAAAAACTCATGTTACAGACAGTTGAAAACGATTCTTATCGGATAGCGCATTGTTAAATGCGAATATTCAAAAGTCAAGGTCACTATCAGTGTGAGGCCCGCTGTGATTTATAACTTTGCAGCGACTTCACTGAAAAGTGAGAAGTCGCTGTTCCAATAGATTTCAGTGATATGCAATTCAGTGTTACGATTATTCCGAGAATAACGTCTGGTCACTTTTCAATCCATTCACATATTTCTCCTTTTATCTTTATTCCCGTTAAGGAGACGGAACCCTGAGGACCCAAGGGGAGAATGCTTTGTGTTTCTAGGATTTCCTTTCTTCCCCCTGGAGGGTCGGGGATCACCCGATAGCCTTCTTTTCTTTCAGAAGTGTCGGCTCGGGCCGTTTTGAGATAGCATATTGTCAATACGGGGAGTTGTAACAATTTTAGGTTGAAAGGAATTAGGAGCGATTTTAGGTTGAAAGTAATCTACTACTATTTTTATTTCTCTTCCACAACACATTTGCCTATAGCCAACTTTAAGATTTTATATTACTATCGTACATAAAATATAAATCGACTGACTCCTTCAATGTCTTTTTGATCCATTCATTAAAAAATAAGACTATCGTGTATTAATTTTTAAGAATTAGGAATACATTCAATGCATTGTTCATTATTTCAAAGTAAAATTATCGTTACTGAGTTATCAATACAATATTGAGATTTATTTTACTTGAATTTGAAATTGCAGCTTTTTACAATTCACTCATTTCTGCTGTTTTTGATAACGAAACAGTGTCTAATGATTATCATGAGGTTTCATGGTGCCTTAACCGGGGAATAATTAATTTTATAATTATAATTTTTATATACATGT
>JAOUZG010014855.1:943519-977711 GCA_026289955.1 Argiope argentata | reverse complement strand
AGGTATGCATTCCCCCTTCTCTGTTTTATGTATTGCGTATTTCTCAAAAAGAACAACCTATTTATCAAAATAACAACACATGCGCCGAGAAGTGAACACTATAACATTCACAATACAACCGGAAATTTCCGGTTTGGCAAGTGACGTAATGCAAGTTTTTTTTCAGCACAAAAGCAACAAAGTCGTTCGTTCTCGAACGAAAGAGCCTAGTTAAATCTTTCGCGAACGAAAGAGTCTAGTTCATTCGTTCTCGAACGAAAGAGTTCAGTTCATTCGTTCGCGAAGGAAAGAGTTGATTCTTTCGTTCGATGAGTCTGAAAAGGTCGTTCGCGAACGAACGATTTTGAGTTGAATCTTCCAAATGAACGAGATTGCCCATCACTAGTTCACATTAGCTTCATGATGCTCTTGTAAGCTGTGCTGTGATTGTACCCATTTTAGGTTGCCCTGGTACTTACGATCTCTAATTGGGTGTCGTTCGCTGACCTTTCAGTAGTCCAATCACAGTAAAGTTCACATTACTGACTTTTTTGTAAAATGCGCTGTGATTGTAATCATTTGAGGTTACCCTGGTCGGTGCGATCTCTACAAAGTGTCTTTTTCCAAATATTCAATCACAATGAAAAAGAAGTATGAACATTGTTGCCACTTCATTGTTTATAATAAGATTAAAAAAAAGATGTTGATGAATTTCACTATTTCTTAAATTTTTAGTGTAGAATTATTATAAAAAGATTTATCTTACACTGTGAAGAAATTTATTGTACTTTTCAGTAACTTTTATAATCTTCTGCATCAGTGGCCACACAAAGAAAAGCAAATGTTCATCGATTACCATACGAAGATTACCAAAAGCAAATGTTTGACGTTAACCATAACCGCTTTCAACCTGACATCGGCATTTTATCGTTTGTTGTGTCTGTTGAAAAAGAAAGGTGTTCCATTCGTAGTCAATTCATTTTGATTTCTTAATTTTACATTTAAATAGGAGAATGAGTTCAATAGGTACAGGTTATGATTTGTCAGCCTCCCAGTTTTCACCTGATGGTAGGGTATTTCAAGTTGAGTATGCTCAGAAAGCGGTAGAAAACAGTGGAACGGCCATTGGACTGAGAGGAAAGGATGGAGTTGTTTTTGCTGTGGAAAAGCTTGTAACTTCCAAATTATATGAAGCTGGAGCTAATAAACGGATCTTTACTGTTGATCGACATGTTGGTGTCGCCGTAGCTGGTCTTATTGCCGACGCACGACAAATAGTAGAAACCGCAAGAAGCGAGGCTGCTACTTACAGGTCTGATTATAATGATGCTATTCCTTTAAAGTTTTTGAAAGATCGCGTTGCTATGTACATGCATGCTTACACTTTATACAGTTCTTTGCGTCCTTATGGAGCTAGTGTGATCCTTGGTGCTTATGAATATGATGGCCCTCAGATGTACTGCATCGATCCTTCAGGCACTTCTTGGGGTTACTATGGTTGTGCAATTGGAAAAGCCAAGCAGGCCGCCAAAACAGAGATGGAGAAATTAAAACTGAAAGACATGACAGTAGACCAACTTGTAAAGGAAGCTGCTAAAATAATCTATGTTGTGCATGATGAAGTGAAAGATAAGAACTTTGAATTAGAATTAAGTTGGGTTGGAGAAATAACTAGTGGTAAACATATGTTTGTTCCAAAGAATGTGTTTGAAGAAGCTGAGAAATATGCAAAAGCTGCTGTAGAAGATGATGACTCTGAAGAAGAAGCTGAATAATTATAAATTTATCCAATTTGAATCATCTAATGTTATTGAAGTCTTTTATTAATAAGTTGAATTTTTTTTACATGTTGTTGTAGTTTTTCTTATGTGTCCGAAAATTAATTGATACTTTCTTATAATTAATACTAGTTAATTATTTCTTAAATAGTTATGGAAAGTTTACCAGTTTTTTTTATAATGAAGAGGATAGGAAATTTAAGATAAAAGTATAGTGTAAATAAATTAAATATGTTATTAATTAAATTAAAATACACCAGTTAATAATCCTTTTAGTAAGTTACTTAAATGAGTATTTTTCTATTGAATAAGTATTTTTTTGTCAATATATAATTTTCAAATAGTAACAATATTTTGGAAATTTCGATAGATATATCCTTCACATTGACTTTTACAATAAGTGCTGCAGTCAATATTCAATTTCATAAGGAAATTGTTAATTTTTGGAATGGTTAAATATTTCTATCCAGCTTTTATTAATTTCAACATGTTGATTTTCTTGTTTTAATTTATCAGAATTTAAATATACAACATTCTGTCTTCAAACATCTGTTTCTTCTCTTGTCATCAATACTAATATCGGGCAGTTTATTTAATAAAAACTTGACCCAACTTTTTCCATATTTGTTCTAGCCTGGATTTGATTCCTCTAAGTTTGACATTTTCTTTTTCATGATTTATATTGAAGCACAAGATAAGACTAGTTGAAATATCTTCACTTTCAATATTTTGAATTGTTTTGTGGAAAATAAATGCCTGATTATGTATAGAATACAGGAGTATTTTTCTGATAATTCATAATTTGAAAAAAGATTCCAATTCTTTTGGATATTTATTTTGAAAAAATTTGAACAAAGGCTTAAATAATTGTAAAACATACTCTATAGCAGGTGTAAGAGTAAGCCATCTGACTTTTGAATATCCTAAAAGTTTTTTGTATTTAACACTTAGACCTTCACAAACTTTTAAAAGTAGCCATAAGAATAGTAAAATGACTAAAATACAAATAAATTGTTATTGGCTTGGCACATGAAATTGTATTGAAAGCATTTGACAAAATAAATGGGTGTTGCAAATGTGTGTTGCAACTTATGCCTAATATCTTCTTTTGGTGTAAGTCTTTTCCCCTAGATATTCACTTCTTTGTATGCATCTTCGTCCACCAAAATTTATGTTTGTTTGTCCAGTTGTTAGTGCAACATTTTTAGATTTAAAATTGTTTTCATGTATTACTCTGTATAGATGGTTTGACAAACAGCAGCAGTTTCACCTTAGGGGATTTTAAATTTAAAAAAATTTCTTGAATGCCCTTAATAATATAACACAATTTAGTTTCATTATGATTTGATGTATCGGATAAAATATTACATTTTTCATGTGTTTTATCTCAGTTATTTTTTAATACTGATTCAATATTTGACACACATTTTGTAGTGGCACAGGAAACTTTTTCAGTAATTTAGTTGTACAACTATGAAAACTTTAATTGTGTATTTTAGAAGAAAACGTAAATGTTCTTTTTTTCTAACTGTTTTTCATCCTTGGAACAATTTAAAAAAAAAAATGTTCTTTTATTACTGGAAACTGATACATTTAATGATTGCTTATAAAATATTTTCTCTGCATATATTGCAAAAAAATTCAATTGATCATTGAAATGAATTTTTCTTTTTCTTGATTTTTTACATCCCTTAAATGAACTTAAGATTAATCATCCAAGCCTATTATGAATAAATATGTTATAATTAAAACTAAAACTTCAATAACTGAAGTGAAAAAACTTTATGAAATTTATAAATAATTTTTTTTTATATATGCATTGCCTGTATAAAATTTAATTAATAAAACATGAATTGTATTTACTGAGTATAAGATTCACAAAGAAAAACAAAATTTCTTATTTTTATTATTAGTAAACATGAAGTATAACATAATTAAGTGAATATAGTGAAATTCTATGCTTTTTGTATGGATTTCATAATTGCATCTATCTGACATACACTGTCATATAGCACATAATGGCTTGGCTTCTCTGATTAAAAGATTGATTTTAAAATGTTGGAAGAGAACCCTTTCTGTGGAAAGACAGAACCTTCAAAAGAATTGCCCTTCTTAACCCTTTATTGCATATGGGCCCATATATGGTATCGCAGTTTTGATTCAATTTTATTTCCAAATTAAGTATTATCAAATAATTTAAACTATTTTAATCTATCAAATATATATTTAGCAATAATAAAACAAAAAAATTATCTATGATTTTATGCATTTCGTAAAAGTAGAATTGAAGTATGAGTAATTCATTTTCAAAAAAAGCTGGAGTAAAACATAAGTACTTTTGACAAAAAAATATTTTCATGGCATTGATATACTTATTTTTTTTGACAGATAATAATTTTTTTGCTTTTCAACTGTTTTTTAAACAGAACTAATGTATGGTTCTGTTTAAAAAAAACCTTTTTCGTTATTTTTTTAAAATTTAATGTCTTATTAATAAACAAATAAAGTTATTTCCACTGTGAAACAATTTTTTTCAATGCTTTATTAATTTATGCCATAAAGGGTTAAAGGCAACTAAGAATAATTAACTGTTGCTTTGTTAGATGCAAAATTTACTATTTCAAAGCCATTTTGATGGCTTATATAAGTTTATTTGGAAACAGCTCTAAATTTAAAGAACCAAATATCATTACAGTATGTTGAAATTAACAGTCTATATCTAATTATTTAAGTGTTATAAAAAAGAATTTCAATTATGAAAGATAGCTTTAAGTTGTAGAAATATGTTTTATTTATGAAACAATAGTGTAGTGCATGATTAGACTCAATTTTTATCATTTAGCCAGCATAAAAACATTTGTAAAAGTTTTACTATCAAGACTAGATATTTTTTCAGGTATTGTATGTGGACAAATAAGCTATTATAACCAAATTTACTTAAAACGTTTTTTGGTTATAAAATGAAAATTCAATCATATAAGTAAGACGCTGAGGCCATAAAAATAACAGTATGCCACTCTATTTTTTAAGTAAATTAAAGTAAAAAATGTGTATCCGTCAGTGTTAAAGGGTAGAAACTGTTAACAATAAAGAAAGATTGAAGAATCTTGGTAACGTATCCAAATTTTTAAAACTCCTTTTATCATGTCAGAACATGGTGTTATTGGCATCAACAAAAATCTATAGGCGAAAAATTGAAATTTTATTATCTGTGCAAGCATCTAAAAAATATCAATCAACTTTTAATAATATGTTGCCATTGCATTTACAAAAGCTCTGATTAAAAAAAAAGTTAATTACTACTGAAAATAATACCTAGAAAAATGTTACAATAATTGCAAGACAAATTTATTTTGATCATTTGCAATACTAAAGTTACTAATACAATGAAACAATTAAAATGAATAAAAATATAATTATAATTTGCACGAGGTGCTTGGATATTCAAGAAATTATGTTCTGACACGATACATTGAAATATGCATAGCAGATTTTATTTAGATTTTTATTCTCATTAAAAGCTGTTGTGAGGAATTTTTTTTTTTAATCTAAAAGTGACGCTTATATTTTAATTAATGAGAACTATCACAGCTTATAAAATATCAATAGATAACATTCAGTCATGCCTCTAATATTTAAAAATTTCTTAACTGATATGTTTGCTTCAAAACAAAATTTAAGAAAGAAATGATTTTACAACTAGTTTCAGTAATTTACTTAGAATACGAATGCATCCAATTTACTTATTTCCTATAAATGGAAACAAAGAAAACTGTTTGTATAAAGAATAATATTTATTTCATTTAAGAGAATGCCATTAAAAATAATAGATATTTTACTAGATTTGAACTTGCTAGAAACATTTACTGTTGCACATGACTATTAGTTTTAATTATACTGAATAGAAATTCACAGTGAATTCTTCTTAAAAAAATATTCATTAAAGGGCTTTCTGCATGTTTAAATATAATTGAACCAAAAGGTTATGAGTTAAATGAATGAAATTTTGTAGATAGTTTTAACACTGACATTATTGGCTTTTATAAAATTAGACTCAATTGACCAAAAGTAAGAGATCCAAAATGCATACTTTATCGTTATCTCTATACAAAGCTAAATATAGGATATGCTACAATAGCACATGATAAAGTCATGAAAATGAATATTTTTTCTTTCAAACAATCTGAAAAGTTACAATATATTTATATGAATATAAATTTTCAGAAAATTCCATAATTCTACGTGGAAAATTTCAAATTTAAATAATATGATTAGTAAAGTTTCAAAGTAATTTCTGAAATTATTTGCAAGAAATACAAGTATATTTCTACAACAATAAACTTATTAAAATGTTATTGAACAAGAACTTGACACAGATATCTGCAAATACAAAAATTTATTTTTATAAAATATTATACAAGATAAAGTATTCAGATGGTAATGATATGAGCAATGATATGCATAAATAACTAATCAATGAAACAAAAAGCTGATATTTCAAATGTATGAGTATAACATTTAAAATAAGTAAAAAAAAAAAAATGCCCACTGCAAATATATTGCAAAATGTCAAAATTTAATGGCGATTTTTCCCAAATGTGCAAAAATCTATTGAATAATATCTAATCATATAAAAGGTCATACTTAAGCTATTTTATTCTAAAAATATATTTAATTAAATTAATTTTTTATATAAAGTATCTTATAGTGACTACAGATTTTTTTTTTTAAATTATTAA
This sequence comes from Argiope argentata, assembly GCA_026289955.1. Lineage (NCBI taxonomy): Eukaryota > Metazoa > Arthropoda > Arachnida > Araneae > Araneidae > Argiope > Argiope argentata. Next base: position 971,215 of record JAOUZG010014855.1, on the reverse strand, counting down.
AAGAATCATGTCAATGATACAAACTACCTTCAACATCTCTACAGTTTCAAAACTATTAAGAAAACTAATTTGTGAAAATTATTACAAAATAAGGAGTGGGTATTCAAGTTTAACTCTTTTAAATTTCACTTCATTCCTCTATGTAGATACCATCAATTACAAAATAAAAACTTTGATTTCTTAATACTTCTCTTGTTAAGAAGTAAGTGATCATGACTGAATAATGGCATTAAATAAATTTAAAGTTTTTCTAGCTTTAAATTTTTAGCTTTAGGTGAGAAAGTCCTATTTAGTTTTATGCACAATATCCTTAACATGGACTTGAAATGAATATTATGCGCTTGTTGACTAGATACTTTTTTAGATCCTTTCCACAGCAGCCTCCATTTCATTAACAGAATGCTGAAACACATAAATGCAATGAATCATTAACTTTGATGACTATTGGATATATGAGCCAGATTTCATTAACATATTACATGAACTTTTATTATTTATTTTGAAACTATGAAAAGAATATAATAATAAAAACATTGCAATTTCAAATGGCACTAAGATTATCAAAGTCAAATTTCAAACAATTCTACAAAAAATTGTAGAAATATATATACTTAAACAAATTTATAAATTATACTGATGATACAGTAGCAAAGTAAATAAAAACAATTTTAACAAATAGTAAGTAAACTATATGTTATATATTTATAATTATATATATATTTAAAAAATCAGCAATTGCTTAGATTTGGCTATGTGCAGACTATGTGCATGCACTAGAAAAATATACAAATTCTAGTGCATTCCTTTCATTATATGATCTGGTTTATTCAGAATTATACTTAAACCTACACATCAACCCCATACATCAATAAAAGTAAAATTAGATTCACTGAAAAAAGCAATAACGATTTATACAACATAGTTGACAAATTTGAACAAGCAATAATTATTGAAAAGTATTTCCTAATAAAGATAATCCTAACAATAATTGATATTTGATGCAATCATCTTATGCCAAGCTCTTAAAAAAAAGATGCCAAAAAATGAAAAGTTTGACCCGATTAATTTTTTGTAGAAAATACTCACAAAAATCGGTATAGAAATTTTAGAATCGGTATAGAATTTTTTTTTTAGGTCTTCATATAGCAAACTGTTCAAATTTAACATACTTACAATCAAATAATATATGAAAGTTTGATACTTGACAAATTTCTTAGTTATACACAAAATCATTTGACACAAATATTTCATTTCAAAATTATTTGATTAAATATTTTATTTACTTAAGTAAAAATGCCAAGACTATCTAAATATTTCACATCCTAAGTTATTGCTTTAATTGGATTAATAAAATTACTTTATTTGGGATACGCAAATATTGAATGTATTATTGTTTAATACAAAATTATATAAACCATTATTTATACATAAGTAAGGATATCTCAGAAACATATTCTGATTAAATTTCAAAATCTATGACTTATATTATTTTATTGAAAAATTGAATTAATTTAATAAAAAAATATTAAATTTTACTTAAAAATCAAGTACTCTCATAAAAAAAATAATCTTTTAACGGTATTGGACTTTTTGAGAGGTCTTGAGAGGACTTTTTGACGTCATGGACCTGGTCTAGCACTGCTGACCAATAAGGATGTGCAACAAAAAGAGAGAGAGAGAGAGGGAAAAGACTAGTTATATGATACCACCAAACAACTTTTTTCCCCTTCTATCTTTTTGTAACTTTTTGGTTTCATTAACTTAAGTTTTAAATTTCAAGCAAACTACTTTAGTAAGAATTACAAATAAAAACTTTAAAATATCCATTTCAAAATAAAATATCAACAGATTTAAAATAAATGCTTTAAAGTTCACAATGTTTTTACATCTATAATTTTTTAAGGGAAGATGTTTACATGATAGCAGGAAATATTCTGAATTTTTAAAAATGTTGAAAATATTTAATTCCTCATCTTTTTTTCAAACAATACTCACAGAACTAATAATTGACAACTGTTCAATTTCTGAAAACATGTTAAAAAGCATTCAATAAATCTTATTCTCAAAAGGAAGAAAATTTGTTAATGTTATTCTATTTGCAACACATTATTTTCTTAAAAATGTTATATATATAAAATCCTGGATGTATTTGAAAGTTCTGAAAAATAAATTAGAAATTCTGAATATGGATCTTTTTATTAAATTAAGAGTGAGTGATATGTCTTGAATTCTATAAATTTTAGTAATAAAGCTAGATAAATTCAAAAAAAAAATGTAATCATTTTTACTTTTTTTTTGTTGCAAAGTTTGCTTGCATAAATCTTAAGTTACTTATAAATGCTTCATTTTAAAAAACTATGAAAATAAATCAACCAAATAAATGTTTTCATATCAGAATAATACAATAATATGATTTAAAAAGTTTAATATTACTTGATTAAATACATAACAATTGAAATATGAAATAGAGTTAAGGTACAAGATCATTAAAATGCAAAATTAAATGGTACAAAATTTCAAATCTATATAATCATAGAATTGTTAAAAAGACTTAAATTAAGTAGTATGAGATTTAAAAACTTCAGAATATAAACTAAAAAAATATTAACAATAAATAGACATCTTAAAAAAAAAAACCAAAAAAAACACACAGATTTTAAGACAAAAATGTGTTTTTTACAAGCAGTTATTAATATATACAGTTTAAGCACAAAATTTTCCAAAACTGAATTTATGTCATGTAACTCTACTGTTGAAGCTAATATTTCTGATGGTGGACTTTGGATCATTAGCTTGCGAGCTCCATGAGGTCAGATGACAAGGATCAAGTTCTAAATCTAAGCACAGAATACCTCTTGAAGGTTGCAAGGGTTGATTGATAAAACATGTGTCTTGAACACTCCAAAAATTAGAAACCAAAGTGTCTGTCCACTCTTTCAGATCCTTTCCATAGCGTCTTGAGTTTGAGAGGGCCTGACGTGCCTGAACACTTTTGTTACTGTATCCAAGCAAGGCCTCCACATTAGAAAAATCATGATCCACATATGGCTGACCAGGGCCATTGTGAAGAAACTTAACTTGTTCACTCGAAACTTCATGCCCATTATAGACTGAGAGTGGAATAACAAGAAAAAATGTCTCAGCGATCAGTTCCCATTCATACAAAAGTTTCAAAGACCATGTTCCAGGGCGTAGGGGTTGGCGGAAAGTTGGCTTATGAAACAGCACCTATCAAACATAATTTTGCAGAATACCAATTAGTATGTAAATTAGAAAAATTTTAATTTCATAAAATATTTCATTTCAAACAGGATTTATATAAATGATTTTTTAATTTAACTCTTAACATAAATAAAGTTTATATCTTACATTTCCTCTAATATTGTGAATCAAGTTTTTAAGAAAATTAACTAAAATGACTAAGGCTTTATAAAAATGTATTTTTGTCATTTTTCCAAGTATTCTTTTAAAATTTTCAAATATCTTAACAGAGTAAGAAAATAATAAAAGTAGTAGCACATTTATACATCCTTGAAAAATGCAAACTATTCTTGTGATATATATTTATTTTTCAAAAATCAATTTAACATTGTTATTTTCAGAAATTCAACAGCAAATAATAATAATTATTATTATGCCATAGGGTGGAATAAAATTGGCCCCTTAAAATTACTTTTGCAGCATGCACCCCCAAATATACAGTACTGAAACTCATGCATCTTGAACATGTAGTAACATTTGTTGATGATGCATTGCCCCCGCAACTTTTTGCAGTAGTGAAAAGGAAGTTATGCTGAAAGTTCAATTTGAAATGGTCCCTCAACAAAGGAAAAATTATTTGTAGTTGAGTATTATTTTCGTTCATATGGAAAGAATTGTGAAGGTGAATTGTGTTCGAAAAAGGTGGCAGGATAATTCCAAGAGAAGTTTAATACAATAGCACCAAGTAACATAGTTAGGCGGTCTAATTTTAAGAAATTTTGCACTTTTGGTAGTGTACTGTATCAATGGAAGAGGAATGTTAAAGGTGAGTATGTTCACTTGTGAAAATCCACCAAAAACTGTGTCTGCATTATGTTAGAAAATCCTCTCTTTTTTGCAGAAATTTGCAGCAACCTTTGTTTCAGGATATGTTTGAGAGTCTGCATGAACCATATTACCACTATCTACAGAAAGGTCGTGCACACTTTGAAACACTTCTGGTAAATCAACATGTTTATGTATGTAAATTTCGTTTAGGTTAAAATAAACTCAAAGATGACAATAATGTAATTTGGTTTATCTTTTCTATTCAGTACTGTATATTTTGGCACATACTGTAGATTTCAGTTTGGTAATAATTAGGAAGTTGCCTTTTACGTTAATAAAAAATTGGTTCCAGTATTAGAAATCTTAAGGTGCCACAAAAAGCTTAGTATGTAATGTTTATTATATATATATATATATATATATATAATTTAATGTTAGAAAAGATGGTTTTAAATGCAAATATAAACATATATAATCCCAAAGCAATTCATTGGGTCCTTCCATTTTAAAGTCTAAATGACAAAAAAGATGTGGCAATGGTAGTTCATTTCAATGGAACAAACCAATTAATTATTGTAAAGATCTTAATTCTTTTTCCATAAAAGAAATCACACCATTTTTTAATTTTACAACAGTTCCATCATATTAAACTGCAGTAAAGTTCAAAAGTTGTTCTCTCTCTCTCTCTGTGTGTGTATGTGTATATATATATATATAATTCTTCTGTGCATGCGTATGACCGAACTCCTCCTAAACGACTGGCCCGATTTTGATGACATTTTTGTGTGTGTGTTCAAGTGGATTCGAGAATGGTTTAGATTCACAATTCAGTCCACTACCAAATGTAGAATTTAAATTATTAATTAAAAACTAACTTTCCCGCCAAAATAACTACCACCATCGCGAAATTTGTAAGGTTTTTGGTTTTTTTTAAAAAAATAATGATGAGGTTAGGCTTCACATGTTTCCGATCGATTATTTCAAACGATTTTTTTTATTTTCATTGCATTTAAAATTAAACATCGTTAATTAATCCAGCTTTAAGGTTCATTCTGATGTACTTTTGAATTAAAATAAAACCGAATAAAGGAATCTAAAAATTTCTAATCTGCTCGATTCATGTAGGAAAAAAAAAGCATTTTCTGGTGATAAAGTTTAACGCATGTGCATTTTGTTGAGAACTTTATTTAAACGGAGACAAAACTATTGTTGCTTTTGTAATGAAACAGTATTTCTGTTATATATTTTTAAGTACATCTTTTTTAAAAAGTTATTTTAAGTCATAATAATAAATAGTTGCCACATGAATAAGGTTTCGGGGTTTTTTCCCATGCTAAGAATGTTCGGCTTAACATGTTTTCAAGATTCTGTTTATATTCTTTTAAAATTTTTGCTGCAAATTAAATTTAGAAAAATGTAATTTTCATCATATGATTCTTTGAAATGAAATAAATAAATATATTTTCAAAAAAGTAAATGCAAAATATAGTTTTCTATTTAACAGTATCTATGTTATTAATTCTATAAATCAACTTTATGAAAGCAAAATTGTTTAATTCATGCAGAGTATTCATTCAAATTGGGACCCAACGGTCAATTTGTAAATCTTTATTAATAGACACAAATATTGTATTGTTTTGAAATTTTCATGATATTTTGCATGCTTGAATTTATTCAAAATGTGATTTTCCCTTTAAAACTTGATATTATTTACTTTTTTTAAAAAATCAATGCAATAATATTACTTGAGGTCTTCAATAAAAAAAATATTAGTTACATAATTCATCTATAAATGCAAATTATATTATTATATGTTCATAAAGCATAAGAGAAAAGTTTCAGAGTTGTGACTAAAAGTAGAATGCATAGAGTATTTGAAATTTTGAAGAGCATCACAAAATTTCATTTTGAGGAAAAGCTAAAAATACATTTATATGTTTATTTACAGACCAAAAACATAATTGAAATAAATTAAATTTGCTAAATATTCATATTTATTAAAATAATTATTTATTTTATGAAATATATACATCTATTAATTTAAAATATTTTTGTAAGAGTTCTCAAAGAATATAAAGGAAATACTATTGGTGAAACCAAACCAACTCCTTTTTTTCATCAAAAATTTAGGCTTTCTTAATAGCATTTCATTAGCCACAAAGATTAATTTATATTCATATAACATTTTTAAACTATATATGCTGCCATAAACAAATATAATAAAAAATTTGAAGCAAATCAAAATTCACCTGTTTCATAAATTATGAGCTCATGTTTTTCTTCTAATTTGACATGTACTGATTTTTTTGAATTTTTTTTTTGTATTCATCGTTTTTATATGATAACAATATGATACATGCTTATAAGATATAATTTATTTTATATAATGTACTTTTTTTTCTGAGTTATAATAAAACAGCAATCAAATTTTGATATATTTTCTTCGTGGAGACAAGAAGGCCTCTATAACTTTGTTGTTCACTTCAAAGGTGTTTTTTTCTTATGTAAGTTCCCTTTCACCAGTAAATACAGAACAAAATTCTTTACCATATTTAGCACATAATAGACACATTTTTGATTGAAAAAAAAAACCTTACTTGAAGGATTTGAAGAAATTATTCCTGACATTTATGACAAAGAATATTTTTCAAAAAAGAATACTAAAGTGATTGCACAAAACAATGTCACTATTATATACAATTTTAAGATGATGAATTCACTATTTCAGGTTTATTGCAGTTGGTAGAAGCTTCCAAAATGTCATTAAATTGCTTGGTTATGAATCAAAGGATTTCTTTGTCCATCTTATCTTAACATTTTCAGACTTATTCTGCTTTTATTTGGACGTCCTTTAGGTTTTCGGTAATGAAAACTAATAAAATTTGTTTTTAAACAAAATTTAGAAAAAAAAAAGATAATTAAAAGTAAATTTCAATTTTAACCCTGAATAGAACGGTTTTTGTATCTAATTTCAAAGGAACTGAAACGAGCCACTCGAATATGAAATGTATGACGAATGAATGAACAAACCAAAACAAACAACAAAAGAAAGAAAAAGTAAAATTTTTTAACATCTGCCAAAAAAAAAAAAAAAAAAAGCTTAAAATCAGAATTACAAATTATGCTCAGTAGCAGTGTTTGGAGGAAAACGAAACTGTTTTTACTGCAGCTGTCCAAATGGAAACAAGTGGGTGTGGCATCCTAATAACAATAAAAAAAATGCTGATATTGAGCAAACGAATTAATATATCATAATAATTTTTTTCCAAACGATAGCTTACAGTTTAAATATACATCAAATATCAAAATAAAGATATTGCAAATTTCATCGATTTTTTATGCCTGAAATGGATATGTTTGAAACAATTTTTTATTTTTTTAGTGTTGATGCATTTAAAACTAAACATTGTTAATTAATCGATTTTTTTCTTCGGATTCATTTTGAAGTACTTTTGAATTAAAATGAAACAAATAAAGGAATTAAAAATTCATAACCAATTTTTGTTACCCAAACTGGTGTAGAAAACTCACGCATTTGCTTAAAAATTTAAAACAAACTCCCTCTAACTGTCAAACATTTGACGTCAAAGTATAAGAAAGGAGTATGAGGATTATCTTTGTGAAAGCCTTCAAGTTGATTTCTTTCGACCCTGCTATTTCATGAAAACATGCATTTATAATGAATACATTACTAACCCAATTAATAAGCTTTAAACCAAACATGTTTTGATTTATATCTTTTCAATGCAAAGCTAATTTGTAAAACTTTACCACATAACTTGAGATTGAAGATTGGCTCACCTATCATTTTGCTTCGAAATTTGAATGCACCAAAATTATGTAATGGCACGCGATTAGTCATAAAAAAATCATGAGAAATATTCTTGAGGCTACTATTTTGAAAGGCAAATTTCAAGATGAAGTTGTATTTTTACCACGGATCCCAATGATTCCTTCAGACTCACCTATTCCATTCAAACATTTGCAATTTCCAATTTGCTTAAAATTTGCTATGACTATTAATAAGTCACAAGGTCAAACGATGACAATTTGTGGCTTAGAATTAGAAAATCTTTGCTTTTCGCACGACCATTTATATGTTGCGTGTTCGAGGGTTGAAAACCATCGGATTTGTTCGTTTATACCCCACAAGGATTAACTAAAAATATCGTGCATGAAATGGCATTACAATAAATTTATATTTTGTACATTAAAAAAAAACCTTTTAATAACAATAGATCGAATTTCATTTTTTTTACCCTTTAATTAAAACAAGTTTAAGTTTCTATTCAACAAAGTTGAATGTTGAATAGAAACAGTTTAAGTTTAAGTTTCTATATTGAACTTAGCTTATAGTATACGGATACTCACAAGCAATCGATAGGTTTAATTGTGAGAACTGTACACATGATGACGTCAGGTATTATAATAACATTTTCATACAATTTTTCATCAAAACGAACCAGATTGTTATAACTTATTCAAGAAGGTTTGAAATTTTCGGACAACGTCTGTCGGGTCCGCTAGTATATATATATATATATATATATGAGATCTCTCTAACTTGTAAATACTGCTCTTCTAATTTTCATCCTGTCTATCACATTTGTTTGGTCTTCTGTGATTACACAAGAGTCCCGTAAAGCAGCAGCTGTATTTGATATTCTAATACAGTTGGCAATGAATTCTATGGATGTACTCTATGGCAATGAATTCTATGGATAACAACTTACTATTCATTTAAGCATTTTTCTCTTTGTTCAGTTTGGTAGTTATATATCTTTCTGTATATTTGAAGAATCTGGTTGGTTCCATTTTTGTAAAGAACACTGTTGTTCATAAGCACAGTAAATGTCATTAGTAACTGTTTCTGACATGCAAGAATTTTTTATGTTTTTGGATTAAACTTAAATCTTTATTGTTCTTCACCATTTCTTGCTTCTTTCTTCCTCAAAGTGCTTGTGGCATCTATATCAATATTACCTATAACACTTTTCCTGTTAGAATGTTGATAAAAAAAATTAAAAATTCTTGTTCCATAATTGGTGCTATTTTTTCTTTTAAGCAAGCATTAGTTTACACAAATACAGGCAGTAATATCAAATATGCATTTAACTTCCTTAAATTTTAAGACAATGGAATAAAACTTATTTGACACTTTTCTTTAACAAATTCAGTATTCAAACACTTTAATAGTAAACACTTTAAAGATCAATTCATAATTGTTATAAATTTATAGATTACAGAGGAAAATGCAAGTCTCTATGCAAGAATACATTTTTGCAATTTCTCTTTAAATAGTACTGATCTCCTCTTTTTTTCCTCAAATATTACTGTCCTTAGAAAAAAAAATTGAAGGAAGGATAAGTAAATAATTTTATACAATCTATCTAAATAAATACATGAGAGATTTAAAAAAAAATATTATTCATGAAATTATGGATATAAAATTCACTTCCTATAAGTCAGAATGGTAAGCTGTCCTTTTATTTACACAAACAACAATTAAAAGATAATTATTCTTAAAGTTTTTAGCAGATAAAGAAAACAAATGCTGTATCGTTTGGTTATAATACACTAGGGGGAGTACATATCATAAAATAGGGAGGGATGAGAAATCAATTCAAAATAAAAACCACTTCTCAGTAATTTTATTACTTTTCGAAACTAAAAACAAGAATTTTAATAATAGAAAAAGTATGTAAGTAGAAGCAGATATAGAATTTTGTGGTCACAGGAGTATACATCATGAGACCCATCTTTAAATGGACAGGCTACTTCATATTTTAGCAAATTTTTAACTTAACATCTTAATAAATTATTTATTTATAATAACTTCCAAAAAATACAGCAATAACTGTACAGTACAGCTTGACCAATAATGTTAAGACACATTATTAGTAAAAGACTTGGCAAAATACTATTTGTATATTTCTTAATTCTTACTTCATTCAGTACTTTGTTGGTCTCTTATTATTTTTGCCGATTCCGGATCTTTCATCTGTTTTTCTGAAAGATTACTGAATAAAGTAGCATCTATGGAGTACACAGATCATGGAGTATCGACTTTTAATCGGTTTCAGGACAGACTATCCGCGTCTTGGTGTTTTCTTCTACTTTTGTACTCCACTGATACGTCATATTCTAGGAGTCGCCACACCCATCTAGCGAGTCTTCCAGAGGGATCCTTCAGTCCTATAAGCCAACACAGAGAATGATGGTCAGTGACTACATTGAAATCCTTTCCAAAGAGATATGGCCGAAATTAGTTATAGCACATACGGCCGCAAGTCATTCTCTTTTAGTTGTGGAATAGTTCCTTTCAGTCTTAATTAGAGTACGTGAAGCATAAGCTATTACTTTTTCTTTCCCATCTTCCATTCGGAGTGAAGTTCCGTCATAAAGGTCTGAGATAGGATCGGAGGTAAAATCTTTCTTTAAGTAATTAAAAGTTCCATTTGTTGAGGCCCGTAACAGAATTCCGTGTCCCTCTTCAGTAACAACTGTAAAGGTTCGACTTAATGCCAAAAGTCCATTATAAATTGGCGATAATAAGAGCAAAGTCCCAGAAAGCTCTTTATGTTATAAATATTCCTAGGCACATGGAAGTCACTCACAGCCTTTACTTTTTCTGGGTCCAGTCGTACGCCATCACTGGATATAAGATGTCCCAAGATCTTTATCTCTTGAGTTCTAAAGCGACACTTTTTAGCATAAGTTTGCATAAAGCACTAAGCAAATCTTATGTTTAAATTTGTTGCATAAGACCTGCATTCTGTATACACTGAAAGACGATATTCAACTTCTGAAGATGTTCATCGAATGTTTTTGAGAATACCACAATGTTATCAAAATAGAAAAGGCACGTTTCCCATTTTAAATATCGCAGAAGATTGTCCATCTCCTTTCAAAGGATGGAGGAGCATCGCAAAAGCCGAATAGTATCACTTTAAACTCGTACAGGTGTAAACTCTTTCAGGTGTTGCAAATGCTGTTTACTCACGATCGGCGTCATCAACTTCTATTTGTCAGTAACCGGTGCACAGATCCATAAACAGAAAATATTTCCCCCTTTTAAGGCAATCCATAGTGTCGTCAGTGGATACAAGTCAGTAACTTTGTTGAGTCGGCGATAATAAACACATAAACGCCAGCTTCTATCTATTTCCTCCACAAGTCGACTGGAGATGACTATGGACTTTTTGATGGTTGATTGATGTCTCTTCCTAACATTTTGGTTACCTCCTCACTGATAATACGGCTTTCAGAGGGGGACACCCTGTAAGCTCTTTGACTGATAGGTAAGTGGTCGCCTAAGTTTAACGTTGAGTTGACTTCCATTTCTTGATCGGAAACTTCTGGGAACTTCAGGAGTGTATGAAACATTCTTTCTTTCTGGTCGTTCGTCAAATCCGAAGCTATCATCATGATATAGTCGATAGCGCCGAACCATGCTTTTGAAGTTGTCGTGGAATACAGCAATTCTTCGTCTATGATATATACGCAATCTTTGGGTAAGGGTTCGGCATACCTGATGCATATGCCTTTAGGGATGATCTGAGATTTCCTTTGTCTGTTGTCAATCCACAGTTCGGCTTTACCGTTAAGGAGCGTAACTATAGTAGGCGGGTGGAACGGGAACATCCTATTTCCCTTTACCATTACGTCGACGGCGGTTATCTTTCTAATAGAACGAACAGGCGCTTTACAGTCTTCCAATGCGAATAAAACGTTGGAGTCCGGAATTTAGGAATCTCGAATGATAAAAGCTCCGAAAGGCCACAATCTATAACAGCTGAAGAAGCGCTCAAAAAGTCCCAACCAAAGATGACATTGTGATTGCAATGCGGCAAAACAATCAATTCAAAATCTTGAGGTTGGTCATTGATTTCAAAACGAAGAGTACATTTACCCACTGGTCTCACATAATTTCCACCGGCGACTTTAAAAAGAACATTGTTAGTTGTTGGAAACCTAACTTTCTTCAGTAGGCGACGATACTTCTCCGATATAACAGAAAATAAGGTTCCGGAGTTCATAGAGGCAGGTACTAGCGTAATGTTGACGATTACTTCAATGTTATTTAACGACATTTTTGCGTCGACCGAAGGTTTTTTGTCACTAGCAGCCTCTCCCCCAAGGAAGATCACACCGTCCAGTTTTCCTCATTTCCCCCGGCTAGGAGATTGTCTGCATCTCCTATATGGCTACGGGAATCTATAGAAACGTACCGGCGATCGTCCTCGTGATGAGTTGGAAGACAAACTTCGGGCTCAACGGCGAACGGCCAAAATCTCTCCTGTTAGCTCGATTTGAGTCAAAAATAGCTTTGCGATCTCGGCAGTATCGAACGACATGGCCAGGGCAACCACAATGGAAACAGATGGGTCTTCTATAAGGGACAGACATCCGTATTCCTTTGTGGTTACTGTGCTATGAGCTTAAGCCGTCTAACAACGGTGGCATATGAAGGTTGGGGTCTTGGTTTGACCTTTGACTCGGAACAGACAACATCAGAGTGGACAAAGCATTTTCCACTTCTCGGACAATGGCTTCAATGCATAGGTCTTGGGAGTTCAGAATCGACTACTGGTGATGTGAGGTGTAAACCTCCTCTCGCACTATTTGACGTGCTAGTAATACCAGATCCAGTTGTTGATCAATTGAAGCCACGGGTATGACATTTGGTGGTCATACCAGTGCGAATTGGTATGACATTGGGTGATCATACCAGTGGGAATTGGTATGACATTGGTGGTACCACTGAGAATTTCCTTCCCAGGATCCTCTTTTGCTACATCTCATCGATTTTTCTGCACCATTCAATAAAGTCGTCTGTAGTGGTCATTTCTTTTGTCAGTAGAGCCTGATACACGTCCTCAGTGAATTCTTTCATCAGATGAGACACTTTCATTTCTTCTGACATATCTGGCTTGACTTGATAGCATAATCCAAACACGCTTTGGATGTACAACAGCGTGCTTTCACCAGATTTTTAAGCTCTATACTTTGCTCATCATCTGCCTTCTTTACATAGTGCTGTGTTTCCCCAAAAATCTCTTTTGACTTTGATTTGAAAATATCACAAGATGTCAATTTATCTTCATTATTTTCGAGCCATTGCTTCACTGTGCCGTCCAGGAAGAACATATTTGAGAGACAAGTCATGTCAATCCATCTTTTGAATTTTGATACTCTGTCATATTCCTTAAGCCATTTGTTTGGGCCTTGCCCCAAGTCTCCTTTAAATACAGATAGATTCCTGTATTGTGGTTGTGCTGATGTCGGGATGACAGGTTTAGTTTCCGGTTCCATAGGCATTTTCCTTGGCTTTCTGAGTGATGAATCATTAAGTCCAAATTTTGGGTTAACATCTTTAAGGCAATTGCTTCTTCGTCAATCTTTTTCACGCTGACTGGAATCCTCCCCGGCGACTCTACTAACTTCGGTACTTTAGCGTCGAACTCTGTGACACACAGGAAGAAATGCTAAACCAATTCATTAGCTAAACTCAATGAGAAAAACACAGATAAAAGCTATGAATACTGTGACTGAGATATCTTCGGTTTTTATACTAGAAAGAAAAGTTTTACATTATTTTTCTGAAGACAGTAAGAAAATTCCAGAGCACTTATCTGGTAAACTAAATAAATGTAAAGAATCTTCAGTACGAAATAAAGGAGAACATAAATTAAGGAATTAAATAAATATTTACACGAATTTTAAATTTTATTGTTGCTAGTGGGATTCGTACTCACTATCTCCCGATTACGAAACCAGCGTGATGACTGTTTGACTATAGTGAATCAATTGCTTCGTTTCAGTGTGGCAATATTATTAATAATTAGATTCTCTTTATTAAAAAAAGGTTTTTATATGCCCTTGGAATTTGCTTGAACCCAATTCCATATAAAATTGCATATACAAGATTAATATAAAAAAATTATCACCTGATTGCCAGTTTCAATCTTTACTTCATATGATCCAGCTACAGAATTTGTAGGATCAACCCAAACAAAAGTAGCAGAAAATTGGGCTCCTGTACCCCATCTGTGGATCAGACCAATATCTGAGAAAGGACCCAAGATTCTTCCAAAATTTCTAAACACTTGTTCTTTTAAGTCATAATCTGATCCAACCTATTCACACATATAAAACACATGAATAATGGTATAAATTCTTTGTGAAGTAAAATTATTTTTAAAATTAATATAAAGATTGTTTGCAATTTGTTTTTAACTAATACAAAGAATTTAAATTACTTGCAAAAATTTCAAACGGCCAGTCGGTCCGATGCCTTTGTAAACAATATAATGCTGAATCGGCCGCACTTGAGTTTCAAGTATCACAGGCTCATTTCCATCATTAAGTTGAGCTTTATACAAGATAAGTAAGCCCTAGCAAAATGAAATTCATTAGACAGCAAATAATATCTATTTAAAACTTTTCTTAAATTACAAAAAATTACACATGTAATAACAAAGGTAACAACCATATTTATTTAAGTTAATAAGTGTAATAATGTCTTGGAACATAAAAAAGATAGAGAATATTCCTATTTAATTATTCATAAACATATTTTTATCCCATTATACTAATTTGTTTCTACTGCTCTCTCTATATTTTTTGTTATATTTAAAAAATTTATTTTTGCTCTCTGATTATATTGATTGATTGACCAATTTTTGAAAATATTCTATTGATAAATACATAATTTAATAATCCTACATAAAAACAGATAAACTATTAAGTGAAATGTTTTTTATAAAATAAAACACATATATAAAAGCCAGATTTTAACAATGCCAAATACAATTTCACATTCCCTCCACCTCCAATTTTTATCACTTGCAATGTTTAAATTTTACTCACTCTTTTTCAGTATTAATTTAGCAAGTAAATAAAATTACATTGAAGATCTTAAATAAATAAGTTTTTATTTGAAATCGAACCATAAATAAATACTTTAGAATTTCCCAGAAATTATTAGCAAAACTTCCAAATAAATTCAATAGAAAAATTACTTACTTTGAAAACATCATTCATATTAAACAAGGTTGCTTCAACAACTGAAAGGAACTTGACTTTACATGCTTTATTAATAGTTTGTAATTGCTTTAATCCCAAGCGGGAAAAACTCTCATAAATGCTGATACGGGAATCCTCAGTGGCAGGTGATTTATCCAAGAAATGGTAGTCATTTTGCCAATAACTATCCAAATTGGTTATACCTGTCATAATAGTAGAAATTTGTCTGACATTAAACTTAGTACCAAAAGTTAAAAGTAATCACTTATTTTATATATATATATCAAAAGTAGAGAAAGAGAAATGATTTTCATGTAACATTTTTTCCAATGATTAGAACATTATAACAAAGAAAAGAAGAAACATTTTATTGGAACATGAAAAAAAGAAAAAATAAATTTTTTTAACATCATAGAAGAAATGAATAAAAGGTCTTTTGTTATTATTTAGTAAGATACATTTATATTCCCAGCAGATCAAATGAGCAACTTTATTTTCAAATAAACAATAATTTATTATCCCTACATTCGTATAATTTCAACTATAGCTATAAAAAAAATCCTGAAAATATGTGAATATTTATTAGATAACTATAGACACATACAACTTAGCAAAAAAATATGCTTGAGTTAAAATTTGTTTATACCTAAATTTTTTTATCTTGAAAAGATCTCAAGCAGCATATAAATCTGGTAAGAGTATAATAACCGATTTTTTTGAGAGTTCAAAATTCATTACATGGGATTTCTAAGATGGATGGGAAAAATTAACTACTGATGCAAAAATACACATGTGATATTTTATTAAACAATATTCTTCAACTGGTAAAAATAAACAAAAAAAAATTGAAAACAAACATTTCTACCAAAGTTTCAGTAATTTTGCTATTTTAGTTTAAAATTAAAAAAAAAAAAATCACCTTTCCTAGGCCCATAGATCCATGTTTCAACCTGTTCTATAATTTGTTGATTAATAATTGGTTCAAATTTCCGTGCAAAATAATATGGACGGTCTTCAGTAGCCTAGAGGGTGGAAAAAAAATGAGAGAAAAAAAAATGGGGGTGGGGGGATTCCTCACATGTTAAACTTAAAATGCTAACTACACATCAAAGATATAAATCAGATAACAGGATAATTGAAAAATAAAGAAAAAGAAATTCCCTTATTATTCCATCAAATTCTATAAATTTCTTTTCCCAA
Source organism: Argiope argentata (assembly GCA_026289955.1). Taxonomy (NCBI): domain Eukaryota; kingdom Metazoa; phylum Arthropoda; class Arachnida; order Araneae; family Araneidae; genus Argiope; species Argiope argentata. The sequence continues at coordinate 954,958 of JAOUZG010014855.1, read as the reverse complement.
TGAGAAAATATATTTATATTGAATAATTAGTCTACATTTCTAAATGAAATAATTTATGCAGATCTACAAGTATACATTATATTAAAAAATGTATTTTTGAAGGAAAAACACACAGAAGTTAATTTCAATCAAATCAAAACCTAGTGTTTATTTAATTCCTTAGGAGGAAATGAATTAAAATCATAGTTAATATTATTAAATTATTCAAACACAAGATAATTCCACACATTCTACAACTATTAAAATATTATATTAAAAGGAACAAATTTCTAAGAATTATAAAATAAACTAGACACAATATATTTTTTTCATTCACCTGTAATCGAGGCCAATCTTCAGGTTTAAAAACATTAGGTGAGCAACCACACCAATCCACAATATGTTTGTACTGACACTTGCAGCCTTGCTTTCGCTTCCAGTTAGTAACATGCAGATTGTTATCAATTACTGTTTCACAAAATTCGCTATTCTGGAGGACAGTGTGAAAGAATGACTGGAAAAAGTAATATAAAGTTAAATATCTTATATTTTTCATTGTTTATTTATGTTGTTTAAAAGAATTTTAAAAATTAATTTATAAATAAATTAATTAAATTTTAAAATATCCATTTCAAAAGTTTTTCTTTAATTTTTCATTATTTATGCATGATATCCCATGAAACTATATTGTTATGTCATTATTTGATTCTCTGTTGTCCCATTGTAGGATGTGATTCAAAGCGAGAATTGTAAAAGATTAGATCATTTCTAAGAGGATGATAATTTTAATTAATACAGCATTTCAGGTCATCTGCTGAGATTTTGAAACAACATCACCTTTAATATTCAGGCAGAAGCCTATTACTCCCCATTCGATAAAGAGTTTCATGCGTTTGCGCTCGCAAGATGTCCCTCCTCTCATCACCCGAAAACATGGAGATTCTACTCAGAGCTCAAAATTTCAGAAAATAAATGGCAGTAGTGTATTAATTAAATTTGAAACATTTTTCAATTCAATAATATAACATTTTAATCTACCGATATATACTTTTTATAATTTTACACATTAGTATTTAAATTAACGTATACTGAATTCAAAATACTTTCTACACCAGATTTCAAACTAAGTTCTTTCAACAGTATATAAACAATACATAAAAAAGAGGCACACATTCTCATGACTAGTTTACAGAAGAATCAATAGGTATGATGAACATTGACATGAAAAAAAAAAAATAATAATCCAAAACTACATGCAAAAAAAAAAAAGTCCGATTTTTAGCCTCTATGCTCGACCCGACCAGAACAAATTCAATTATGACTCTTAAGTTATAACAAACAACACAGGAATATTTGAACATTTCAAGAAATTATTGTACCATTATTTAATAATCCACATTTCCATGACTGCATCCAGAAAAGTTGCATTTTTTTTTTTTTAATTTATAGAAACAGATATCGATGAAATTTGTGAACCAAGTAACAAAAAATATAATTCCAAGAACTATATACATATTCTGTACCAAAAATATGAATATGAATTATGCAGTATTTACACATAACAAGAATAATTTTACACTTTTAGTCGATATATTACATCTTTTCATTCATTCTTCTTCTCTTGCATGGCCATGACTTCACACATTCATTTACTCTAAATCAGACTGGTTTATTTGTATGCTTCACAATTTTCCTACCAACACAGTCTTTTATTACATTATCTAACCAAGTTATTCCCTTTATGCATTCCACCATGCTGATAAACTCGGCCTCCTTAGTTGACAAACTTACCTATTTCTCCTTAAATGTTCGCCATGTATGGGAGCGTTTCCTAAACAAATAAACTGTCCACCCATTGAAACTCTATCGTCTCTATTTGATGCAAAGTCAGCATCAGAAAAACCCACTATATCAATACACTTACAATCTATTCTTAACTTATAATATTTGGTTTTGTTAACATATCCAAACAGTCTCAACAAACCCTTCCAATCTTCAAGTCCTGGGTCATTCTGAAACTGTGAAAAAATGTTAACTGCGTAAGATATGTCGGGCCTCGTTCGACCTGCCAGAAACGACAAGCAACCAAGAACATTTCGATACGGAATTTCCTTAATCTCTATTTTCTCATCGCTAGACGGGGAACATTGGCGTTTACTATTCTAAATTCCTTTGGCAATGGGAAATGAGGCAATTGGGATTTTTAAATGCTCGTATTTCCTGCAGATCTCTTCAATATATGGTATCTGATGGATTAGCATGCAGTCATCACTCTCCTCGAATTCAGCTCCCAACAACTTTTTGGTCTTGCCCATAATTTTCAAATAAAACTTTCCCTTCAATTTATTCAAAACATCCTCAATATCCCTTTCATTTTAACCAAAAAAAAAAATATCATCCACGTATACAAGGAGAATAGAATTTCCATAAAAATAAGCGCAATTACACCAGTTTATTTTTGTAAACCAATTTCATTCAAGACATTAATTCAAAATACCAAGCTCTGATGAAGTCCGTATAATTCTCGTTCTAATTTACATACTAGACTCTCTTTTCCCTTTTCTACATAGCCCTGGGATTGCTTCATATACAGCTCCTCATTTAATGGTGCATAGAGATAGGCTCCAGTGACATCACACTGAATATGTTTCCACTTCAGTTGCACTACCAACAACGAAAAGAATAACCTTATCACAGAAAAAATAACAACGGGAGGAAAAAGTTTCATAGTTATTTTCACCTTTAACCTGTGAAAATCCTTGAGCTACTAACCTAGCATTATACTGGATAATTTTTCCGTTTTCATCCCGTTTCAAATTATAGACCCACCTACAGCTTAAAGGCTGCTTATTAGACGGTAATTCCGTTAATTTCCATACACTTCTTCATTTAAGGTTACTGAACTCTTCATCCATTGCCCTTCTCCACGATTCCTGTTGAGGGGACTTTTTTCATCTGTTTAAAAGTTCTAGGGATTAAAATGTCTAGTCATACATTATTTTCAACTTTTATACCTGATACACTGGGTTTTGGATCAACTATTTCTTCAAAAGTATCCTTCACCTTAAAATTGAAAATACTCAAATCAAACTCTAAATTCCTCTTCTTGCAATATTTTTTAACGTCATTGCAGGCCCTTAACTTTTCAGACTTCCCTACTTCATAGTAATATATGTCGTTTCTAGAACCATTAGCACGGGAAACTACTACACATCTCCTAGTAGTTTTTATTGGAACTACGGAACTATCGGTTTTACTTAGCTCTTCCTCCTCAGTTTCTGAATTTTGTGGTAAGGAGACTGGGATATTATTTACTATTTCATTTTTATCATCTTCGTTCTTAACCACTTCGGAATCAGAAAATTTCAAACCTGCGGACGCCAGCACAGCTCTAATGTTACTCTGCTGCGGTTTCTGGAAACAGACACTAGAATTTTCAATAACCCTTGAATCCTTAGGTATCCAAACCCTGTATCCTCTAGTTCCTAGAGCAAAACCAACCAATATGTCCATTTTAGCTTTCGGGTCCAGTTTCCCCCTTTAAGGTCCAAGTGTTTCCACATACAAAGTAGATCCAAAAGGTCTTAAATGTCTAACTGTGGGCTTAATGCCTGTATAAAGTTCAATCGGTGTAAGAGTTTGACCAGAGTGACACAACCTGTTCCAAACATGTGCAAAACATAATACAGCTTCAGGCCAAAAACTTTTATCTAATCCACTTTCTAACAGTACAGTCGTAGCTCCGTCAATTACAGTTCTATTAAGGCGTTCCGAAGCACAATTTTGCTGTGGCGTATAAATGTTAGTTTTTTTCGTGTTTTATACCTTTCTAAACAAAAAAAAAAAAAAAAAAAAAAAAAAAAAAAAAATCCGTTAAAATACTATAAATGAATTCTGCACCATTATCTGAGCGAACAGCTTTAACCCTTAAGCCTTTCATCCTTTATAATAAATTTGGTTACAATATCATATCTAATTTATGACAAATAGGAAAAATAAACATTCTACGGGAATAATCATCAAGTATTGACAAGTAATACTTTTCTTCCTTCTTACCAACTACATTAGCTGGTCCCCAAATATCGCAATGCAACAAATTTAAAAGAGCTTTAGATCTTTTACAGTCTATGGATTGAAAATAAACCCTTTCATGTTTATTTAACCTGCATGGATCACATTCAAAATTAAATGGCCTTTTAAATTTTGGTAAATCTCTGACGGCCTCTATACGGCTGTTTTTTAGGATATAATCAACATTTGCGTGAACAAATCTTTCATACCAAGTCATCAAATCATTTGGTCTCCCGTTCAATTTTAACGGTCTTCTGAATATTAGATGCATATTTCGGTTTAATGTCTGCATACGCATAATACAATCCCTGTTCAAGATTAGCCTTGAAAGTTAGTTTATTTCCTCTATAAACCTTAATTTGCCAATTTTCATCGATAAATTTAAACCCGTTCTGGTCAAGCATGGGGCCGGACATCAAATTTTCCCTTAATTTACTAGAAAAGAATACACTTCTAAGTAAACATTCATGACCATTAAACCAAATAAACCACTACTAGCTAAAAGGAAATCACCCTTTCCTTTTAGCTTCCAATTACAGCTAGTATCATATTTTCATTTACAACATCTACAAAATTAATAAACAAGTCTTTATTATTTGTGAAATGATTACTAGCAGCTGTATCAACTATCCAGGCGTCTTTACCTACATTACAGCTTAAATTCGCCTCAGCGAGAAGAAAGGTCAACTTACTCTTATTTTTATCTCGGTGTTCGATAATTGGTCCATTACCCTTACCGGTGTCCATTACCCTTACTTAGGTCTTTCCAGCTCTTAAATGAACAGTTTCTAGCCGGTCTACCACTTCGAAAGGCAGTATGATGGGACTCATCACTTGACACAGAATGACCAAGCCGGTAATGGTACAGAAGAATGGCGGTGTACAGTGGCGGATTTGGTGTTTCAGATGCCCGAGGCGCAATTCAATTTGAGGCCCCCCTCTCCTCCAGTAATATTTATAGTATGCACTCTTTATATATATATTTCACTCTGTTAAGCTCTGCATCTGATTTTTTTTGTGTTAAAAAAAGGAGGGCGAGAATTAGGTACATAAAATTAAAAATTAAAATCAATTTTTCCATACTATGGACAGTATTTAAAATAATGATAAAGTTTAGCGTGTGTTTTTAAAAAATGCGCTATTTTGTACCATAGTTATGCAATATTTTTCAAAGATTCATGCCTGAAACTTCATTATATACCAAATCATTTATTATAGATTGGAGCTAATTTTCTCTTTTGCTATTAAAAGTTCGGTTTTGTTTTAAAACGTTATCAAAGTTGCGAATTTTAATGAATTTACTTTTTTCCCACTTTCTGAACAGTCATTTTCTTACTATTTCCAACTGATTAAACCGTTCTAATAAACAAACAATGCCTTTTATTGAAAAACTGAGCTAACGGGTAGATTAATTTGCATTTAATTATTTAATTTTGTTTCAAATTAAGTTTCTTAAAAAATAAAAATAATAAAAAGGAATTTAATAAAGAAAAGAAAAATACATCAACTAATATTGATACTATTATTTGTTAAACATTTGAAATATATTGAACTATAAAATTAACACTGGCAGTTTCTTCTTTTCGTATATTAAAAACAAATTAAATAGGAACCTTTAGTTTTAGCAAATTTATCAATTAGAGTTTCATACTCTAACAAATTGACTACATCATTTTCGATGAACATCATGAACAAGTAACTTAAATTTAATTGTGATAAAGAGTTCCTTAAATAGTTTTTTACTCTTTTAAGCACCGAAAATGAGCGTTCACCATTTGCATTACAAATGGAAATAGTTAAAAATATTTTTAGAATTGTCTCTACATCAGGAAATGTAAACTGCAGTCCTCCGATTATTAATCTGTACATATCAATAGGATTTGTAATTTTTTCTTCTTTTATGAGGGCAATAAAATGTTCATCTTTAAAATTTCTAGTCACAATATCATTTTCATATTTTGCGCATATGTTATCCACGCAGTCATTAAATTTGACATCGGACATATTAAAATAAAAAAAATTTCCAAAATCCAATAAAACCTCACTGTAAATCTCACTACTTCGCGATAGATCTGCAGTTAATACATCACGCATGGTACAAAGACGGCTATATTTATATACTGTTTTAGTCTTGATTACAGTTCACTGTATTTCCCTGCCATATTTGCCGCGTTATCGTAAATTTGGCCCCTACAATTTTTAATATCTATAGATAAATCTTTTAAAAACTCAAGAATTATTTTTTCTAAATATTCAGAATTAGTGTTTTGAGTATTAATAAAGCCGAAAAATCATTTTTATGTCCCCATTTTTGCTAACAAATCTCAAAATATAAGTTGGTCTACCTGGGATATATTCGGAGTAGAGTCCACAATTGCTTCTTGAAGTTCAGCTAGTAGATGTTTCTTAACTATAAATAATCGACATTTCCACTCTTTGGATTGCTAAATTTTTCCAAATGCTATTTTAGAAAACTGTCAATTTCTGGCAAATAATCAATGCAACACCAGAAATTTCCTTTTCGATTGGAAGTTGTATCTTCTCTGTGGCCACGAAATGTTTACCTCAGTCAGAATCAGCTATTTTGTTTTGTTTCTTAAAATTACAAATCGTTGATTCTTGTGTTCCATTCTTAGATCGCTCATTAATTTCTTCGAATTCGCATTCTGCTTCGGCTAGCTCATTGGTTTTTTCTTATGCATATTCTGTTTTAATTTGTTTGTCTGTCTTTTAAGGCCTGCATTTTATTTCATTTCGCTCACCAATTTTTTCGAATTCATTTTCAACTTTAGCTTGCTCAGGGATTTTTTCTTGTGCACATTTTATTTCAGTACACTCATCAACCGTTTCAAATTCACATTGTATTTCAACTTGCTCATTAATTTGTTTCAATTCATATTCCACTTCTGCTTGCTCATCGTTTTTTATTTTCATGTGCATATTCAATTTCAATTTACTCATTGGTTCTTTTAGGTACACATACACTATCAGGTTGCTCAGCTGCTCTTTCTGGCTTGTTTTCCATTTTAGCTTGTTTTTCAAACGTTATAATGAATTTTTTGAGTGAATTTTGATATCGTTCAACATATTCTTCTTTTACTTTTTGCCTTTTGCGTTTCGAAGCACTCGATTCAAACTTTCTTTTCGGTGGCATGGCTAATACCTTTTTTTTAAAAAAAATTAGTCACATAAAAAATATTAGCTGGACTTAATACCCGTTCCTCTGCTTCCAACGACGACGATAGCAAACCTCCGAGGAGGAGAAAGGTCATGTGGTACCAAGGGGGGGGGACCAAAAGAGGGTCGAAGAGGATGTGAACGAGACAGAAGAGACTTATTCATTTTCCTGTTTTTTATTATTATTATTATTTTAATCCTTTCATGTAAATAATATGATAATCTAGAATTTGGTCGTTTCCTGTAATCATTTCTACACAATCATCCCGATTGAAATATTTATATATCCGGTGTAGAAATGATTACAGGAAACAATAAATCCATATTTTATAATACAGATTATTATTTAAGACCTAAATTTTGAGGCCCCTTAATTTATGAGGCTCGAGGCCCGAGGCGCGCGCCTCATGCGCCTGTTCGGAAATCCGCCACCGCCGGTGTAATGTTGGATTTGAAGCCTTCTATTCCCTGAATCGTCGATTAGATGCACCAGACGACGCAGCAGCTTTTCCACAGTGGCAATCCTTCTTAAAGTGACCAAACTTACCACAATAGTGGTACTTTATCCTTGATTTTTGAACACTAAATGTTGAACACTGTTGATTTCTCCGTTGATTCAAATCATCTCGGAAATCGATTCTGCTCTCTTCTGCAACCAACTCGAACAAAACATCTTTATATTTAAAAGTCTTATCTGACCATCTGAGGATATTCTGAACAACAGAATCAAATTTTGATGGCAGGTTCTCAACAATTGATAACATTGGTACGTTTCATCCATAAGCTTTCCTATCGCCTCCAATTGATCGGATATACGTTTAATTCTTGTTGAAAAAAATATTAACTTCTCATTAGGCCGGATTCTGCACTGGAAAAATTCATTAAACAACTGCATATGATATGATCTGTTGTCAGGTCGGATGTTGTTTCTCAACAAACTCCAAGCTTCTGCAGGATCTGCTACACTTTCAATGATGCTGCGATACTCACTGCTGATATTCAAATACAGAATTGATTGTTCTAAACGTGGTCTTGCATTGAAGTCTCCTAAGTCTCGCCACTTTTCCTCTTTTTTTTTCGGGAGCAGTTTCCTCACCAGCCACAATTTCAAAACAGTTTTTCTCATGTAGAAGAAAACGAACATCGGTTGACCACGTTGAGTAATTGGGTGAGGGAATTATCTAACTTTCTGTTTCTTACACAGGCCCATTTTTAATCCATTACCGATTTCCCAGTAAACATTTACACTATTGGCTAACAACTATGTGGTAAGTTGTTTCAGACCCATAATGCATCTTTTTTATTCATTTATTTTTTTAAGATTTCTAATGCCTTTCTAGAGGGAATAATCTAACTTTCTGTTTCTTTCATAGGCCCATATTTTAATCCATTACTGATTTCCCAGTAAACATTTACACTAGTAAACTTTTCCTTTTAAATTTAAATAAATTCTTTTTTTTTTTCAAAGAAGTCTCTTCATCTCTTGTTTGCTTTACTTTAATCTTAGTTTTGAAACCAAACACATAAATATTAGGGAGGGGAATAAAAATCTGCTATGCATATTTCAATAGTATCATGTCAGAACATAATTTCTTGAACGGCCAAGCACCATGTGCTCGTGCAAATTAAAATTATGTTTTTATTCATTTTAATTGTTTCATTGAATTAGTAACTTTAGTATTGCAAACGACCCAAAAACTTTGTCTCACATTTATTGTTTCAAATATCCCATTTCCTATTTATTTCATTTCTATGTTTTATTTGATGTGGTAATTAATTAATTTTTTGTTAAATCAGCTTTTGTAAATGCAGTGGCAACACATAATTAAAAGCTGATTTTTTTTTTAGATGATCAAACCGATAAGAAATTTTTTATTTTTCGCCAACGGATTTTTGTTGACACCAAAGACCTCATCCCCAAAACACCATGTTCTGACATGTTAAAAAACCTAGAGACCTCGCCACTTAAATTCCCACTCTCTGAAGAGTCAAATATTTTTTTGGAAGATTTGATTAGACTCTCACATTTATATAAGGTTTATCTACGAAAATATCAAACAAACTGAAATTTAAAAAATCTATAAAGTTTAAAATAATGATGGGGGGGGAGAAAAAAAAAGGTTTTAATTTTAATGAAAAGATTTCTTTGCTGTTTCAGATGAAACACAAATTACTTTTATTTTGTCTGAAACATCTATTGCTAATATCCATTTCATAAATAACAAGATTCCATACTTTTCCAGCATAAAAAGCTGTGGCCTTTTAAAGATTGTTTTTCAAAGATCCCACTCACTATTTTTAAGGAAATTTGGAGTATAATAATTTCATGCACTATCAGTAATCAGCTTAACAATTTTTTTCAAAAAAGTTAGTTGAATATGAAATTCCCATTTAAATTTACAGCTAATTAATGAAAAAAAAATCAAAACTATAAAGAAAAATATAGAATCTGATATTTAGAAATATTTTGATCATGAACTTTATATATATTTTCACCATAATTACACTCTACTTAATAGCAAGAGGAGTACAAAAATTGCGACTTTTGTTTTCAGTTTATTATATTTGAATATACAAAAATTCTCAAGATACAAAAAGCATAATAAAAAAAAGGGGGAGGAATTGATGTTATTTTAACTCTTCAAACATAGTCTTTAATTGCAATAATATTTAATTCCATTTTTTTTTCTTTCCCTTTCGTTAAGTGGTGGAAACTGATCGATTGATAGGCATATTTTATACCATTTGTCAACTGAATTTCTTGATGAACTGCTAATTTTTCAAAAAATCATTCCAATTCCTCAACTACATTTTGCAAGCACATTTTTTTAAAAACTCATTTAAATCACCAAAAAAGTATTTGCTTGGTCTGTTTTGCATTTCTTTTGTCCTCAAGGCAAGTCAAATATATTTGTCTTGCCTCTGCTGCATATATTCTTTTCATTTCTAAAAAAATTTGAAATTAATGAATATATCAAATGATCAATAACCTTTTGTGAGGGAAAAAAGAAAAACATTATTATTTCAAGAATTCAGTTCTAATTTTTTTTATTACAATAAAAAATATTGCTATTCATATTCAATACATTTTCAACACATCTTATACCATATCTTGCCCATAAAAAGTATTAAAAGCATCTGCATAATTTTCCATAGTTTACTGAAGGTTTTTTTCTTTAATATTTATACAAAAAATTTAGAGATATTTTTGATGAAAATCATTTCAGAAATTTTAAAGAATTTGGTAAAATTATTCTACTTAGAAAAGAATTAATACACATATTTAAAGCTTCAGAATAGAAATTTTTTTTAGGATCCTCAAACAAAAAATATGGTTCTTTAAGAAATCCTAAAGATTCCTCCTAAAAGGATTTTGATATTTAGGGCCTTTTTAAGGCCCAGGGGCTCTTTTCCATTAGCCATGTGCAAGCGAAAAATCGGCAATAATGTAGAATTCCGTTGACTGTTTTGTCATTCACGACTCGGCTCATGTTTGGCACAATTGATGACATTTGCGCTTGGCTAATGGAATAGTACTGGCCAGGGAATCAAAAATAATATAAATTGGAATAAGATAACGTTAAATAGAATAATGTTTACTTCAGCAGGCAACAATGTATAACGGAAGACTGTCATAAGGCCTTGAAGAAGAGTGTTGTTTTGTTGTATCAAATACATGCAAAACTTGCGATGTAAGGCTATCCAATCACTCCCTCCATCAACACGAATTCCCCATGGCAATGTCCGATCCCCAAGGCGCCACATGTGCATATCACATTCATAAAAGGTCTTGTCAAGGCCTTGTTTAGCAATAAACCTACAACAAAATATACATAAAATTTGAAAAAACTCATTCTGTTTCATAACATAGAGATTATTTTGATCAAATTTCAATTTCGAAATTCATTATATGTAAAATTAAGATGTAATTTTAAATAATTTACATAATATAATGCATGTTTGTGCAAGTATATATATATATATATTTATATTTACATCTTTATTTTTATATATATATATATATATATTTATATTTGAATATAATAATCTCTATGTATAGATATATATATATTACAATCAAATTTTATGTATATTTTGTTGTAGGTTTATTGCTAAACAAGGCCTTGACAAGACCTTTTATGAATGTGATATGCACATGTGGCGCCTTGGGGATCGGACATTGCCATGGGGAATTCGTGTTGATGGAGGGAG